>OZ032122.1:470633-535633 GCA_964026355.1 Pseudorhiza aurosa
GGCTTTTCGGAAGCCATACTGGTGATCAGAGAGAAGATTTCTTGTTTCAAGGAAAGGATTTGCTTTATTTTGATGTGTTTTAAACCTTTCTTTCCTATTCGAACTATCTTTTTCAACCTCATACTGTTCACTATTAATTGATTTCTTCTTTATTTTCCATTTACTTCATATAGCACTTCACCAAAATTCTGCAACGCTCCGACACCCAGTGCCATAAAAGCACAACAATACAATGTCACCCTAAGGTTAATGCATAGGTGCTTTGGGGTAGTCGCAAAGTTGTTACATCGTTTGAAACTTGCCAAAATCGCATTTTTCCTATGAGAGTAATCCTATTTCTTCTTTGCGGTCTCGGACTTCTGCCTTTTTAGAGTTAGTGAACGCATTCTGTCCAGGGAATTGCATTTCAGTAAGGAACAATTAATTGGAATGGTTAACTGCTTTGCTGGAATAAGAACCGCCATTCACCGCCAATTAGCTATGGCAACTGCACTGTGATATGCTTTCCTTTCAAATTACAAACACTCTTCCTTCATCTTGTACTGACTCGAAGAAAATCAGTCTGACTTTTATATACTCGACTAGGCGAAATCCAAGTACGTCTGCTTTTCTTTCTTTGTTCAAAGCAAGTGTTTTGGGCTAATGCTATCAATTTCCCCATTTTCACTCTTAACTCCAAGTTTATAAAGTTCAGCAACTTTCTCATAACGTATCACTCTATCTCTGCTTTACAATTAGATCTTACTATTCATATCAAATGGTCATGTCAACTACCTATTTCAGCATCATCTGATTCTGCTATAAGTTCATATACCTATATGATGGTAGCGTCATAAAACTTTCTTGCAATTAGATGATTTTTATTCCGAGCAGGCATCATAGTACTTAAGACACTTGGATATCTATTATTTGGAATAGCAACATTCTTCCTTTTCTTATCAACACATTAATAGGTGATGTGAAACGATTCCTGTTGTGATTAAATCAGCGTCGAAATCTCCAATTCCTCTACCTAGTGATTCAATCACGCCTAAAACGTCAGTTTTCATTTTAGACATGTCTTGCAAGCTGCTACCTTTTGAATCAAGGATCTTACATTCCAAGTTCCACTGTTAGGCAGTGCAGGTTTTCCCATCTCATTACAATACCTCCAACGGGAAAGACACCAGTGCTGATATTGGCGGCCCATTTGCTAAAATATATTTGCTACCTTTTCTAACGTTCTATAGCATAACCGAGAACCTATAACTTGAAGCATCTTATCGATAATAAAATAAACTGGAAATCACAGATAAATGAACTTACGAAAACATGAGGTAGAGCTATCAGCTTGCTAAGTAAAATCAGATATTTTGTAACGAGTTCAACTCTAAAACTCCTGTACCACAGTCCCTTTCACTCACACCTTGTGTATGGATGCATTTTATGGAGCAGTGCAATTGATGTCCAATTTAATTGGATTCTTACACCCCAAAAAACGGGCTATACGAACACTCATTTTTTCGAGATACAACGACCAGGCATTGCAGCATTTCAGAGACTTAAAAATCTTGAAGTTAGATGATAGTCTCAGGCTTCAACAATGCATGATTTGAAAAGAATCAATGCCAATCGGCTTAAACCGGCTTTTCCAGAGAATTGGAAATGTGCACAATGGACTGGCTCGTCTTTCATCTGCTAGAGGACTTCATACGCAAAAATTCAACACCACTACCCATGAGCTGAGCTCTCTGCGCTATACTGTCAGTAAAGCACCTAATTCTCTAAAAAACGACCCTCTCTTCAACAATGTGACCAATAAAAAGACATCTTAAGCGCTTATTTTCCAATCTGGCTTTTGAATCCTATTCAAAACTCACATCACCAAACATTTGTTTACTATTGATGCAACAGCTTCTTTCCTTACACTTAAAAACTATAAATTTCAATTAGTACGTTTGAATCGGTCGGGTCGGCCGTGTGGAAGTCTCTGAAGTAACTCTGCTTCAAGATCCCTTCCCAACTATTTGGTTCCTTTGTAAAAATTCAATATAATCATTTTCCCGTTCTCGGGCATTCTGCTATGGTTCCACTTATTTGTCGTTCCTTCATTCATTAGTTTTATTCTAGCTTACTTACTCGGTTTTCACTAACTGTACTTTATCGTTGATTACCATTCCTCGTAATGACTTACTTGTTTGATAATTCTTATGTCTTTTGCCTTATGCAGAGCCCGATAACTGCAAAAATAGCAGAATCATATCTAAAATGGCAGAATCATATCTCAAATGGCAGAATCATATCTCAAATGACAGAATCACATCTAAAATGGCAGAATCACATCTAAATTGGCAGAATCATATCTAAAATGACAGAATCATATCTAAAATGACAGAATCATATCTCAAATGACAGAATCATATCTAAAATGACAGAATCATATCTCAAATGACAGAATCATATCTGAAATAGCAGAATGAGTCTAACCATTGTCAACAAGAAAAGACCACTGATCTGAATAGTTGTAAGTGGCGGCTTTAAAATAATCCTTGCGTATCACTACTGATTGAAACGAGAGACTTGCAACAATGGAGATGTGGTTCCTGAGAAGAGTCCTAAGAATACCATGGATCAAAAAGAGTGGAAATGAGGAAGAACTTAGATTAGCACATGTAGAGCCTGAATTGGTGAAAGCAACCATACAATGACATGCTTGGCATGCTGATAGGTTATTCCTGTACACAAATTCGTATATTACTATTATTATTATTATTAATACCAATTTAGATTTCTTGGACATGTCATGCGTAAGAAATCCCTGCAACACAGCCTCATCACAGGAAAGGTACATGGGAGAAGAGCCAGAAGTAGACAACGGTTATTGTATACGTAAGAACTGGCAAAGCGTGCGGTAAGTGCTGTGGAGTTGATCCAACTTGCTGACAACAGAAAAATAGATAATGCTGCTATAGTCACTGTCAGAGACTGACATGACATCCTTCGACGGAGATCTCTTGGGTGTCCTAAGAGACGACTAACAGACGGCGAGATGGCATAGACTCATTTGGCTCCTCCACCTGGTGTCAAATAGACGAGGAGGGAGATTAGACACGCAACAGTACAAATACAAGAGCTGTCACAAAGGCCAGATGAGCTCAGAGCGAGCTAACCACCATCTAGATCCAGCAATGGTCAAATGGCCTGTGGAAAATAATTGGGCCTTAATACAGTATTTCCTTCTAATAAGTAACATCAGTGAAAAGAAATCAACACTATAAATCAAACAGCATCAACAGCAGTTCGGTGAAGACATTGGCTTCTGCACTGGGTAAATAACTCCGAGGGCACTTCACTTTATCAAAAGGGAGAGCTCAAAAATGTTAAGGTAGAGATGGCAGGACTGAGAATAAAAATCATTAGCATCTATGAGACCAGATGATCTGGTGCTGGGATTTCCGAGTCAGGTGATTACATGATGTACTATTCAGGATACATAGTCCATGAAAGGGGTATTGGAATTCTTCTGGATAGGAAAACACAGAAGTCATTTAGGATTCTGGCCAGTATCAGACAGAGCTATGATTATCAAACTAAGATCAAATCCTTTTAATGTCAACATAATTCAAGTTTATGCGCCTACAAGCACGATCTCAGAAGAAGAATAAGATTGCTACAGCAGAACAGAAAATAGTCTAGCAAATGAAAATGACAAAAGCAATTGTGATAAACGGTGATCTTGATGCAGAAGTTGGGAAACAGAAACATGCAGACATTGTAGGCAATAATGGAATCAGCAATGGAAATGGAAGAGGGAAAAAAGATTCATAGAATGGTGTGAAAAAAACAGCCAGGTCATTCTCAAAACGTGGTTCACCAACCATCCTAGACACCCGTGGACATGGAAGAGCCCTGATAATTAAACAAAAACCAGATTGACTATGCAACAATACATATAAGATCCAGGAACTACGTTCAAAACATTGGTACTTTTCCTGTGCTGAACCCTATCAAAAGATAGCAGCAGAGAGCTAATCAAACATCTGTGCTGGGAGCAAGAAGCACCTATCAAGAATGGCAATATGATTAGTGGCTGGGTGAAAATGGAAGCAGGAGTTAGAAAATGATGTTTCATGTCACCTAAACTATTTCTCTTGTTCACCAAGTCAATAATGAACAGCATCAGTTGCCTGAAAGGTATTCGAGGATACAACATTTCCAATCTAAGATGTGTTGATGATACAGCTATCAAAGCTGAATCTGAAGAGGAACCTCAAAGAATGATAGATATTGTAACAGAAGAGTAGGAAGGCTGCCCTTGCAATTAATCAGAAGACATCCTACACCCAAATGATCACCAAGACACCCCAAATTGCCCAAATCAAATAGAAGGAGAATCTTTAAAACAGGATAACAGCTTCATCGATCTCTACCGCATGATAGCCTCAGGTGGAAAATCAGACATAGAAATTATTAGAAGACAAAAAGAGAGATGGCCGAAAGCTTGAGGTTGTGGTTATCCTTGTGTGCGGTAACAAACGACAACCCTGTCAGCTGCAGATGGTCATTGTATTTCACTGTCATAACACTAGAGCTCTCATATAATTACCTCATCCGAGTACAAAAATGTGAAATTTTGTCATCCTCATCACTTGAACAGTTACCAACAGTGCTTTCTTTTCTAGTTTCAAGATATTTTTACTTCTCTTTGGAAGGGATTGCTCCTGAATGAAAGTCTTGGTTTTGTAACGCTTTAGCAAATAGATATCAACACTGTGCTGAAGGTACCAACAATTTTTATCGTTAATGATTATGCCTAACAGCATTTAAATGCAGTTATGTATCAAGCAAAGCCACCTATCAAAAAGCAGCAGTCAAACTGTGCTACATGCTCTTCCAACTGCTAAGTTTGAGCCACTAATAGATATATTTATGTCCCCACACAAACACGAATTAGGATATTCTTCACTTCAGAATTCGAAAATCTTGGCCCAAAGTGATCAAACATCCTGTCTGCAGTTATGTGCTTTATAACACAGGGGTTGTCAATTTGATTTGTCCATGTGTCACTTTTAAAACACCATTGGCAAGAAGGGCAACGGGAAACCTCCTCATGAATTCCACTTCCCTAGAAAAACTCAGAGCTCACTGGTTTCTGCTATGCTCGAAATTGAGTATGCAAAGCAGCACAATTTTTTATGTGTGATGTTTATCGCAATCAAAAACTGCTTCATAAATGTTTGTATTTGTGCGCATTCTATTGCGTGCATTAAATGGAATAGACTGAACTTCTAATTAAACTTTTTGTATATACCTTTGCTGCCTCTATCGTTGAAGTCCACTTTGACCTTTCTTCTGAAAATGCAGCTCTTAAATAGTAAATGTTGTCATTAACATGTACATCAAATCTGCAATCATCATATTCATGGAGCTACAAGGAAGAGAAAAACACTTTGCTAATATGACAGCAATCACATTTCACCATCTTACTCTTGAGGCTTAGGTTAGGTCAAATCATGTCAGGTCATGTCAGGTCATATGAATAAGGTCATGTGAGATCATATTAGGTACCACCATCTCACACAATGTCAAGTCAATCAAATTATGTGAAGTCAAATCAGATCATGTCAAGTCATATCAGGTCGTATCCTAGATTAAGCCCATCCATTAAGTTAGCAGTTCCATGCAACCAATATGAAAACTTGCGAAAAACATCGACCAAGCTTTTGATATCAATCAAATATGCAAAACTATTTTTTTTCTTTTTAGTGGGTTGTGTTGAGGAAAGGCTATGGTGGCCTATACAAAGCCCCAACAAAGGAAGAAAGAAGAAAGCGAGTAGCTAAGAGGATAGAGAGATAAGATCAAGTTTATTTACATTAGATTTGAAAGATGGCAAGTTGTAGGACTCAGGAAAACAAGAAGGAGGCAAGACGTTCCATAAGTTGCATGTTCTTGGGATGAATGATGATTTGTGAGATAGAGTTTGTGAAGTAGGCAGTGAAACTTGGAAAGGGTGTGAATGAGTTGAGCTTCTGGTGGTCCTGACATGCCTCAGAGGAACTGGAATAATATCCCTGATCTCCTGAGAACAGTGTCCGTTAAAGTATCTTGTAAAAGATGGAAAGATCTCCAACTAAACGACGATGGGAAAGAGGTTGGAGCGATTTTGTGAGGCTAGGATTATTGATGAGACGAATGGCTTTGGACTGGACTTTGTCGAGAAGACAGAGAGTAGATTTTGGAGCACCACCCCAGACATGGGAGCAGTACTCTAAAGAAGGACGGATTTGGGACTTGTATATAGATAGAAGGTGAGCAGATGAGAAAAACCCACGGGGTCTGGCAAGGAAACTGAGCTTTTGAGATGCATGTTTAGCAAGGGAATTGATGTGAGTTGTCCAAGTGAGATTAGATGAAAGAGAAAAGACCAAGTTGTGTGAAAGAAGCTGAAGTGTCCAGTTCATCACCATTCATGAAGACAGCTGGAATGTTTTGATTACGTTTGCGTGAAATGACAGCCTGTTTTGTCTTGCTTTGGTTGAACGAAACTAGGTTGTCTTTACCCCACTTCTCAATAACTGTCAGATCATTGGAGACAAGCGAGGCTGAAATTTTTCTGTGGAGTTGGATATCGGTGGAAGCATGTTCATTTGGATTGAATGAAAATGGAAATGACTAACACAAGGTATCAAAACACCTTCTTCACTAATGAAAAGTAAAATACTGCAAGAAATGGGGCATAAATTATATGCTAAATTGTCTTCCCTCTTCTAATCAAGCCCCCATGTATTGTTTGAAGTTAAATCAGATTCAGGATTAGCTACGGAAGAAAGCAAATGAGCTCCAGAAAACTTTTTCTATTCAGCGCAAACTGATAACATTGCCAAAATATGAAACATTTAGGAGTGATTCCCTAGGGTTTAGGTGGAATTTTTCAAGGTAATCAAAATTGCAAGTTAAAAATGTATTTATAAATAGTGAGTTAAAAGATAAATCATTGTTCATTTGTTTAGCCTATAGGCAGACACAAAAATAAAGAAAATTATAAATCTCCTTAAAAAATTGAGCTTTTTTTTAATCAATGAATTGTCATTTTTCAAGTTAGAAGTATTCTGCAATCACTCAAAAATGTAGAATCATCTTGATTCTCTTTCAAATGAGGATTGCACAGATTAGTAAAATCTCTAAAAAGTTGGTTAAGACTGCAACCAAACTTCCTGCTCATGTCTATATATTGGCTCAATAAAATAGTGATCGATTTTCATGTCCCTTGATTGTGTCACAATTTCCTACCAAAGCCTTTCCATCTAGCAGAGGTCCTTACCACAATCTTTGCTTTCCCGAGGCTAACTGAGCCCCTGCAGCCATAAGCTGTATCAAACTCTGATTTGTAATAGGAAAAATTCCCATCTCTCAGAATGAAATAGCGATCTTGCCATCCATGCAAATAATTTGTCCACTTTGATAGTGTTCCATCCAAGGATATTTCTTGTCTACATTCGGCTGCGTCCACTTCTTCATCATCATCACTGCTTAGGCTGAGATCTTCAACTGCATTGAAGGCCATAGCTGTGCGCTAAAAGTTTAAATTTTAATTGAGGTTAATTGCTCAGATCTAGATTTGTTCTGGGTTAGTTTAAACATTGGGCATTTCTCCGGTTGGAAGCTTCCAATTTCAATTTTTCCCTAAATGATCTCAATACGGACTTGTCGCAACGAAGGAGAGTTTGTGCCAAAGGAGGTCAACACGAAAGTGAGGCTACCAATTGCAAGCATCAACTGTGGGCTGGTCGCCTGCACGTATTTATTTTCAATATTAATCAAATGTTGGCAGGAATGTTCAATGCTCCAATACATATAAGAAACGACAGTCTGACATGATTGATCAATCTAAATCATCTATCGACCGAGTCATCATGGAACCACTCGCAATTTGCATAGATTTCCCACTCACGAGTTTCAATTTGCTTTTGGGGAATTATTCCACCTGCTTATTACGCCACTACCAGTTCCATGCTCTGGTGAGAGCCAAACGAAAAGCGTTTCAGTAAAACGGATTTTTTGCAGTCCTGACAATTAAGTATCAATAAGAAACTCCTGTTTTCAACACAATAACGCAAGAAAACTGTTTCAAAGAATCTGGACATTGTAGTTTTTCAGGACCTGAGGCTCGAATTCGACTTCGTTCCATTTTAAGGCGCTTTGATTGAGTAAGCATTTTCCCGTGCCACGACTGTTGGTGGCGTGCCTATTGCTGAAAATTCTAATTTACTCGGTTTAGTCATCTTTCAAAAAAAAACACCTGATGCACAAACAAAAGACCGCTTGAACTGATATTTGGAAAACACATATTTCAAAGGCTTTTGGAAAGGGTTTATCAAAAGAATCAAAGAAACTTAAAAAGGATGAAAGATAGCCCAGGGAGACCAAAACAAATATTCGGTCAGAAAAGTAAACAGGGATTCAAAACCAATAAGCAAAATGATACGGTAGCTTACAAAAATGACTGCGACGGGGGAAATTGGAAATGGAATATGAAAGACGAGACTTTTAGGAATCACAAGTTTCAAGGTGTGCGTATGAAACTGGTCCTAAAAATCTGCTGTTCGATTCAACCCACATGGACGATTATTGCCTTACAGTCTTATTTAACGTGCAGAGAACACGGAGTCAGAGAGACGACGAGTATTGCTGCTGTCTGAATGACGGACCAACTAATTTATTGAAATGAAATACATGTTTATATAGGCAAATAGCAAAGAGCTAAAATTACAAAACTCGTCGATTAAGAATAGGAGTGGAAGGGTTGGTTGTGAATGACGCAAGCAGATGAATAGATGATGAGCTGATGGAAATTATGACAGGAAATAACAATTGATTGAATGAGTAGAATTGTGTAGTTAAGCAAGATGGCAATGGCGGCATAGATAGAAAATATGAGGGTAAGAAAGCTGAGTCACTACAGACTTGCAAAAAAGCGGGAAAAATTCATAAAAATATTTATAAATGGTTCCATCTTGACAATAAATATGCATGATGCTTCAACTTTACATACGGATAAAGAAAGGAAAAGGAAATAAAGGTAGTCAATAAAAAATCTTCCACCCATGTCTGTCAAACATCATTCATAACTAAATCATATCAATATGCAATGCAAAATAGATCGATGTCTCTAGCCAAATAGTTCCATTTTACGTTCAAAATAATTTAATACTTTCAGCATAAATCAGAAAAATGTATACAAAGATAAACGCACACTGGTCGAACGGCAGCTAAGGCATAACACAGGCTCTCAGAGTAGCACTGCGGTTTGAAAAGCAAATACATCTACCATTCTATTCTATTCTAATCTATTCCATTCTATTTTATATTCAGCCACGTGTCCAAAATAAGGATTACATTCTTGGGTCACATTTCGCTCTCTTGAATGACAGATATTTAGTTGACTAGATGTTGATGAAAATAGTACACTCATGTGCATTAGTAATTCCCATTTATCCATCGCTTAATTAAATGGTGAGCAAGGGCATGCTTTCCGGGTGCAATTTTCACCTTTTCGCCAGCCATGAACTGCTTCAATGCCTGGTTTGAAATCAGCTTCGCAGCTTCTTCTTGATTAAACCATGAGACCTGAAGAAACGAGCAATTGATAAACAAAGTATTAGCTACAGAGTAGAGAGAAGTTTCCTGGAAAGACTTTACTCATCTGTACTTTTGCTTTCGCTTGAGAACAGAAAGGCCCACAATAAAAGCGATTTCGAGACGATTGTAAGCTAATGAGATGCGAATGCTGAGATGGAATGGTGATGTTACCCTGCACGACAAGATCCAGAGGGACATTCGGCGTGAAAGATCCAGCATTAATCAAAATGGTAGAAAGGAGGCTGAATTGGTACAAACATATAGAAAGGCGAGACGAAATACACCTATTGCAGAAAGTGAATGATTTTGAAGTGGCTTGCAAACGGAGAAGGGGCAGACCGAAGAGGCGTTTGCGCGACTGTGATCGACGTGGACGAGGTACGCCGGAGATGGCACAAGATCACGCAGTCTGGAAGCAGAGAATGGCAGAAATAGCGACCCTGGCGCAGCCGGGACCAGCTAGGACCAGATGATGATGGTTTTATCATCTTTCATCTTAAACTGCTTCTCAATTTCAATATATAGGCCTATATATACATAGTAATTCACATTGGTATCTATATTATTACGCCAATATAATATTACACAATATGTCTCGCATGCAAGGGCTAGACAATCCAATTAGTTCACTTAGCATTCTCAATTTGTCAAATTTTATGGCGGCCCGGGACATCTTGATGAAACGTTACTTCAAAATGAATTGATCAAGACGTCTTTCTTCCTTCTGGCATCTTTAAATCTTGGTCTCCTTAGAACTGCTTGAGAAGGTTACTGAATAAATCAAAGGACCTCTCAAGTGAAAAATTTTTTTTACAATATGGTCTAATCCAGTGTCCTGATCTCCAATTGTGGTCAGCTTTTTGATATCTTTTACCATTTTCAAGCTATAAGCGTTTTCAATCAGACTTCACCGAAAAAAAACCAGAAAAAACGAAAATCCAGACCCTACTTAGTGATGTCACAATCGCGATAAACCCAGAGAAATTGTGAATCTCAGCATTTTGAACAACTTGCAATTGAAGTTGGCTGGCATCAGTGTATCGTAAATTGAGTCGGAAAGTTTCCTAATGCTGGTTCTTAGAAGTTGTGTTATAGCAGGTTAAGTTCGCTGAAAAATCATTTAATTTTAAGTTTGACATGTGTCACTACGTTCCGGTACGCCGCAGAACTGCTAACTTTCAATGGTTTTTTGTTCTGTTGACATGCTATGTTCTATCTCTTAAGATATATATTTGCTTTTTTATGTTAACCAAACGATATTCTTCTTTGTGCTAAACTCGTGATACCATGGCAAAGCTTTTCTTTACCTGGCGTGCGATTCCTGCATGATTCTCCCAAGACAGATTCATTTAGTTTGGCTTAGAAGGCATTTGTAGCCTACGAAGGACAAGATCAATCTGGGAATGGCTTCGCAGTAGTTACTCACGAATTTGTAGCGACAATTTCACGTCTGAAAATTTTTAAGCCGGTTGCTATTCTTAAAATTTTCTCTCACGGAAGTTGAAAATTACTAGACCTTTTGAGTTCAACATAGCTGACGACTGTCAAGAAGGCATGGCGAAAAAGAGGGCTAGAAAACAGCATGGCGAAATTCACAATGTGAGCGCTATTTTCATGGTTCAACGGTTTCCTCCTTCATTTTTACCTTGCTGTTGAAAGATAAAAGGAATAACAAAATAATCATGTCCTTTTCATTGCATGTGCAGGAGCCATGAGAGGGAGCATAACCATCGCCTGACTTGCTGCTTACAAATCCTACGTTAAAGTAAATTTTATTTGGATTTAATAGCCGTGTTTTCTCATTTCGTTCAGTTATCTGTATTGGAAAATGTATAATGAATAATTATATGTATTGTAAAAATGCAAATCTTCAAGTAATTCTCTGCTTCCTTCCTCTATTACGCTTCATCGCGACTTTCGTACCCCACTTCGTGCTCCTCTTCTTCAAACTAGAATTGATACGGCAAAACATTCCTATATTCTCCTTCTCCAGATTCAGATAAAATTGATACACTTCTATCGAATTTGTATCATGAACTGAATTCTCTATACTGATTGATTTCAAACTGCCATTTTCTTCACTTGATGAGTCCGCCATTTTATTCGCATCCCCATAAATTCTCGTGAGAAAAACGAATGACCGAGAAAATCTTGTACGTCATTTTGACGTTACTAAGTACATCTCCGAGAATTATTCTCGAGAAAATTCTGAACTCGATAACGAGCTTTAAACTATTATAAAACGAAAGTGGTACAAGATGTCAGAAAAAAATTGCAGATTCGAAATCAGGGAACTCGACTAAATCTAATTCGAAAATAAAAATTTTCCATTGGAGGCCCTTTAACCGAATACATTGAATGAGTTCCAATACGCTGGTGGCTAGGTACTTCATGTTAATAATAATAATGACAATTTCAATTATTTTATGACTATAACCCATTCAGCAGTGCTGGTTTACAAGGGGCCGTCCATCTACAAACAAACTAATTTACTAACTAATCCAACAAAATGGCTATGTATAAAACTTAAGATACAAATGTTCATTACTAATAGAAATTCAAAGCAAGGTAACGCAAGGCAAAGCAATTCTGTCGAATTTCCTCGCAATTCATCCTTGCATCGAACTGATTTCATGTCAATGACTAGTGCCTTCCAGAGGTTGGGCTCCAACTGATCAAAATTAGATCCCCTTTCCGTTTGTATATTGTTTCACTTGATAAATGATTTTGAAGTGAATCTGTTTTGAAATCAAGCTGAAGATCCACCGCGAGTAGTTACGTACTTAACGGTTTGAGCATATCTTTCGATCACAATTTCTGTTGTGAATCATTTCGCGTTGGACCATCTCAAATTAGAGTTGCTTTTTAGGCATATGACAAAAAGCTCTTACCTCCTCAAGCTCATCATCATCTAGGTGCACATTCATATCTCCTGCAGTTGCAATACAGCCAAACATGATGGACGATGGGAACGGCCAGCATTGTGATATCAAATATCGAATGTCATGAACCTGAAGACCGCATTCTTCTCGAATCTCTCGCTTAACTGCTGTCTCAAAAGACTCGCCTGGTTCTACAAAACCGGCAAGGCAAGTGAAAAACCCAGGAGGAAATGCTGGCTTCCTACCGAGCAGAATTTTGCTATGGTCAGGTGACACCACCAGTGCCATGGTTACTGGATCAACGCGGGGGTAGCATGCATGATGTGAAGTAACTAAAAGTAAGATGGATGGTATGGAGTTATCAATTGAGAATGAAGTACATAGCAGACCATGCACTCAACTTTTCATTTCAAGAATGCCTCTGTATAAAACTGTAGTAATATTTCTAAGGCTTTAGAGACTTTCGTATAAGGTCTTGGCATAGTTGAAAAATCAAGAAACTTTTCCTGTTATGTTATCAAACTCTCAAACCTTCATTTCTATATTAAAACTGTAAAATATAATGCAATATTAGCCATTTAAAACATTAAAACTCCTAAATCTCGCGGTACAATTGACAAGTAAAGCCCTCCTCTTGATAAGAGCCCTTTGAAACAAATGCCTAGCTATGAAGGGGTTGTTCGGGGTAGGAAGATATAAGACAGTGTTTAAAAAAGATTTTGCAAATTTTCTAGTAAAATAAATTTACCATACTCATCAAGCTTCATAGCGGTTTAAAATTACTCATGCGGGAGATTCATTACTGGTTGATATCAATTTATCCCTTGACAGTGCGAATGCAAAAACTATTTTAACATTTCTCTTTCGATTGATCAATCCATCCATTCGTAGAATACGCCATGATTCTTAAGTAGCAAAAAGTGGCACTCTATTCAGCACTGCTCTTCGTCTTATCAAGGTCAAACCTGATAACTCTTCGACTGGATTTTGCACTACAAGGACTTACGATTTACGAACACCATTACCATGCGATGTGAGATCAAGCACTAAAATCAACTGGCAGTCCATCCGTCCTTCAACAATCAGTTTGCAACATACCCTGCACTGATATCTAGCAACATTATGTATTTATGAACAAAAAAACTTTACCTTGAGCAGTTCTACAGTCGTTGTTCGTACATTGCCTTCTGTAGCCACCTTCTACCATTATGGACTTTGAGCCGCATTCAGGGCAGTACTGATGACTACGATGCCACGCAAGTATACCACGTGCCTGTGCTGCTATGGACGACTGCATATCACTTAGCCTCATCATACCCATAAAGGCATTAGTGAATTCAACATCGCCTTCGCACAAGTCTAAAACCATAGATTCTTCTATTTGCGTTGACAGACTCAAAGCAAACCAATCTATCCCATTTTCTTCCGTTCCTAAATAAACAGTATGATCAAAAATATCTTTGGAATCAAGAATACTCGATACGTCCTCATATGAAAGCGTACACACTTCCTTTATTTTGCCTTTTTTCGTTGTCAGCAATGGCTGCAACGATTTAAAAATAACATATCTACTTGTTTCCTTGGTCATCTTTGCTTCTAACAAATCTCTTCTCTTACGAATGTGGGCGCAGCGATCAATGAAGCTCCCACTATAATAGTTTAGCAAAGCCAAACTGTCCTTGGATCCCACGGTCTGTGACGAGGGTTCCTGATCATCATGTACGCCAATCCTTGAAAACAAAAATCAGATTAGACTTTACAAAAACCAAGGAGCTAACGTATGACAATGACATAGCTAATTAGTCCAAGCTGTTCAATAGATCCTAGCCTTGATACAAGCGCAACAAAGAAAAACCTACCAGAAGCATTTGATTGACTCAATGTGGTGTATGGATAGGTGCTTCAACTTTTCATTTTAATAAACAGTTTCACTTCTTCCAAAATATGTCTCACTATTTTAATCTCCTAAATATAAAATCTCATAAATCTGCTACAAATGAAGACCTTACGGAAAGAATAGCCGAATAGGTTTGAACATCTTTCGTCCGAGTTTCTATAAACTGCAAAGGATTTTGATTCTGAGCGTACTAAAAACCAGAGATGGAGGCCTGATATATTTTTACAGGTAAGGGATTTCCAAGATAAAGCTTCCAGTTTTAAATGAGGCATATCTCAAGCTGGACAGAATATGGATAGCATTTATCATGAATCTGAAGACCAAAACATAGTTACTGAACTGCATCGCATTCTTAATTCAATTTATCATGTACACCAACACTAGAAAATAAGAATCAGATTAAAGGTTGAAGGTAAGAAATTTAATTCCCCTGCAAACCAATGACAAACAATCAAGCTTGCTCTGCTAAAGCTATCAAAACCCATACATTTTTGGAACAATTTGATGTCAGGCAATTGGTAGCGATACCAGAACCATACTAAGGAAAAACAGTCAAAAACTGCAGAGTGATACTCTGTTTACAATGAATCAAGAGATATTCTCGGCAATCTTTCTAAACGAGTTCGAGAACAACTGGAGAAAGTCATACTTTGAAATGAAGCTGTCTGCAAGGACGACAGGAGTACTGCTGACAATGGTTTGTCAAGAACACTCTGAAAGCCCTGTATCAGTTATGCGGAGCCAAGACCGTCTGTGTTCCGATCGATATGAGCAAAGCCTGCAACACTGTTTCAAGTTGAACGATTATCGAAACTCTAGAGGAGCACAAAAGCTGGTCTCTACTACAGTTCTGGCAAAAGTTAGGACGCAACTTCGCGTGGCTTGAAAAAGAACTTCGGAATTCTTCAAGGGTATGGGCTGTCTCCACTCCTCTTTTTCACATAACTTTCTCAAGCCACTCAGAAACTGCGACAGGCACAGTCATGAAGCAAATGAAGTAATGTATGCCGACGACAAAATCTTTCTCTAGAGAAATGAAAAGGCAGTGAAGCAAAGGAAAGGTAAGGTATCTAACTTCTTGAGTGAATAAACCCCTGGAATGAGTCGAAATTGAGACTTGCGAAGCAGGACAAGAAACAAATGAATTAAGAATGAATATCCAGTCTGCTTCAGGCACCAGTATCTATTAGCTGATTCAAAAATTTCAGCAAGAAACGGATTCAGAACATACCGAACAGTGATTGAATTAGTTCTGCTAAACAATTGTTGAGCATGCTCGTGTGCGGAAGCGTTATAGAAAAACTAGAAAAATTTCAGAGAGAAATGCGCAGGAAGCTGCTGACAACTTTTCGGCGAAAGAAGACAAGCAATATGGAACTAGTATAGGTGAAAGGGGTATTCGCGAAGGAATACAACAGCGGAAACGCGCTTGAATTGGATATTAAAGGTTTCAATTGCCTTGCAAACAAATTAGAGACCTTTGACGACCCGGAAATCGAGCAACTGAGGCCCTCTGGAAAATGAAGTGAGGAAAAACAAGCGGAAAGAGCATCCTAATAAAAACCATGCGACGGCAGTCCGACAAGTATCCGCACATACGGCAATTCGGGAATTGCATCTGCAGCCACCTCGCACAAGACAGGCGCGCATGTAAAACGCGAAACAAGCACGAATTCAAACAAGAGACTGAAAATACTTCCTTAATCTCTTTGCGAAGCTTTAATACTTCCAAATATTTATGATGGAGAAGAATAGTTGCCTTTAACCAAGGCTTTAGAAAAGAAGCTCAACGCCATTCCATAACAATGCCTACGCCGCACACCGAAGATTTCCCAAAAGGACAGAGCGACGACGAATCAGGAAGCACACGGAAGAGCAGGTGAGTTTGAACATCAAAGAGCTAAGCTCTTATACGAAAATTTATTCGCTCCGTCATCTTATTGCGAGGAGCCGAACAGGCAACCGTAGTCTTTACCAGATCTCCCAAAGTTATGAAAGAGAAGCAGGTACAGAAATGAATTAAAGACCGCAGTTTTGGAAGATCTAGAGAATCTGAAAATAACATGGGCCGATGTTCGGGACCTAGCCAAAGAACGGACCTATAGAGACTTCTGATTGCCATTTGTTACACCGACAGAAGGTGGGCCTAAATCCCAAGTGCTTGCTATTATCTTCCTCAACAACAATGCTTTCATTGTAACCGTGCGGGGCTCAGATCTACGGTAGCTTCATAAGGCGTTTGCGCTCATAACCCATTGAATAATGGCACCTTGTCTCGTAAGCCGACAGTTTATAGCAAAGAGTCTGGGTAATTGACAGCCATGACCTTTAATTGAATGAAGTCTCTTTTGGGCTTTCTTCCTATATGGACTTAATTGTCGGACAAAAATTAACTAAAAATACAGTGGCTCAGACATGATAAAAATGGAGGTAACATGAGCACCTTTTATCATTTGAACTGCTTATTGCAATTTTTAACGCTTCATCAAGAGCAGCGGCAAACACTTTATGCTTCATGAGGAATTTCCCATTTAAATGAATGACAGGAACATCATATTGGTACTTTTCAAACCAACCCTTGTTTTTCTCTTGGTCAATATGCACGAGCTTCAGGTAACACTGTAAAAATTGAAGGGAAAATTCTGTCAAGACAAAAAAAAGCTCTGTAGAGTTCCACATGAAGCTGCCAGTCAACACACTCGCACATTCACTACAATGGGACTATTGATTGGTTTGAGAAACTTCCTTTATAGCCACTTATATGTTAATCCACAGTTAAATCAAACCTAAAGCAAGCAAATCAAGTCAGGGTTTCAAAAAGGAAGTCGGGCTTAAGACCAAACCTGTAGCCTATCACCTCAGCTACAAGATTAATTGATCAACTCCATTTAACTACTTTGTTCTTCGGTTTAGCTAAACTTGAACATTGCCCTGCACACTGGCCATCATTTCAAGGTAACTGAAAAATAGGATTAACAAGTGAGGGGAGAACCTGAATTTCACTTAATGTTGATCTATCACGTGTAAGGAAGACAGCCAGTGACTGCTATCTCAATATCAATCTTTTTTAAGCCTTGCACACTTGGAAAGCTGGCGGGAATAGACAGCATCCGACTGCTGGATGCTGTCTATTCCCGCCAGTTGTACTTCATCGGACACATCCTAAGACACGCATGCCTAAGGAACTCTCCTGTTGGGTATGGTGCTTCGGAGCAGAGGCCGAGGGAGACCTAAAACTCAATTGAGCGACCACCAGAAAGAAATATTTGCGGCCTAACAATGGTCGAAATTTTTAGAAGCGCACAACATCGCGAAAACTGGCGAAGGACGGCTGCGGGGGTCACGGCGGCTAGGAATCGAGCCAACCGTCACTGATGATGATGACAGTTGGAAACTCTGTGCAGGCAACGAAGTATCTGAGAAACTATTGGCTTGCTTTTGTTATTAGAGAAAAAATCCCAGTAACTCGGATTTTGTTACAACAAGTTATGAAAGAGATGTAGGATAAAATTATACCAACTTGAGCGATATATAATTGAACAGGAGCATGATATTCAATTACTACTATTGAAGTACTTTGCATAGAAGATCATTACACATATAAAGAGGGCAATGTGACAAGCTAGCAAGTTGATAAGTAGTAATCAATTCTGCGGTTCTAAATAAATTCTATCTCAATTTTATCTTTATTTTTCCATTTATTATTTCTAACTCTACAACTGACCACATTAAGAAGGACCTGAAAGTTGTTGCGACAAACTAAGTGGACGCCCAGGACAGGACGCGGTAGAGGAGAAAACTAGTCCGCACCGGCGATCCCACTTGAGTGGGTAGAAAGCCAGTAGAAGAAGAAAAGGAAGAAGAAGAAGTTATAATTCTACACCTGAATATAACAACATGGCATTATGATAAAAAATATCACGAAAATTTTCAAATAGATCTGCTACCAATATTGCACCCTTTTTCATAAATATTTTTTTATTTTTGGATTTGTTTCTTGCTTATTCAATTTCGAATAAAATTCTCCTACCGTAAATACTCGATTAAGCGCCGCGGCGCTTATTCAAAAGCAAGAGGCTTCAGAAAAAAAAATTTTCTCTGTAAAAGAATTAACAAATATATCCATCTCCATCCTCGTCCTCATCTCCTTCCTCATGAGGATCGAATAGCTGATTTGGCTCATATGCATCTTCAATATCGGATTCACCCACCTGAGGTTCTTCGACGATCGATAATTGTGTTTGTGACAGTTCTCAACCTTGGGTGCATGGTTGTCTCTCTTCGAAGCAATGGATTTGATGGTCGAGTGACCCATCTCTTGGTAAATTCAGGCCGCAATGCATGAAGGAATCTTTGATCAGATTTGAGGGAAAACCTGACCAAGCATCAAGAATCCATTCCATGGCAGTTCTTCTCGGTGGTGCTTTTAAATTTCCTTCCACTGCCTCATTGTTACTTCCTTCTTCTGCCAGCCAGTCATCGTAACGTTCCGTACACTCGGCCTTGGAAGTCTTGTTCCAAGAAACATCTGGCGCTTGGATGCATTTAGTACATCCACCTGGAACAACAGCAACATCTTTTTGTTTCACATTCAATGACTTTTTATCTGTGTCTTCAATGTGACACTCATAGGAATCCCATGCTAAAAATCTACGTTGGAAGGAAAAAGCCCCTAGTACTTTATCGATCCATTCAGTGTTCATCCAAGCATTGGGCGAACTTGCAATTACCGCTTTGCCTTTCAATTCTTCTGACAAGGCTTTCATTTCCCTAACAGCCGCTTTAAAACAATCATCGGCATTAGTTTTGCCCCATTTGCCTTTGCTGGCAGCCAACTAGACACGCCTGACTTCTCATGTCCTGTGCTTTTTCAAGGTGATCGTTTCCTTGCCACACCTATCAACTGTTGTTTGTGAAACCATGTCACTCCATACGGGGGCTTCATCCATTGCAATTATTTGGCCAGCTTGGTAGTTACGTGCCTTTTGCAATCGACGTGTTTCAATAACGTAAGACACGAGTTAAGCAATGAGCTTTTCAGGATCCTTCTCAGCAACTGAAGTCTTTCTTCGTAGCGACAAGTTATTACGATGCATAAACTTTTCCAGCCATCCTCTCGATGCTTTAAACTCTTCATTTTCGAGAACTCCTTCAAAGTTACTCATTTCCTGATGCAGTAATTGTGCTTTTTTCATTATAAGCTTTCCTGACACCCTTGGTCCTGATGCTCGCCGGATTGTTATCGAGTCCATGATGCGCTCGAGGTTGGTACTTAAAGGCTTTGCGCTACCACCATCTTAATTGTTTTCTGGTTTTTACTGCCTTTCAAGAACCAGGGATGATATTTTGCCTTGTTTTTTCTCCACTCTCTAATTCTTTCCTTGTCAATTCCATACATCCGTTCATCTGGTCTGTCTACATGAATCTCAGCATAATTCACAGCTTCTATCTTCATCTTTACAGGGTAAGAATGAATCGTTTGCCCCTTATGAGACATTTCTAATTCATTTCCATTTTTATCTGCTATGTTGAGTAGCCTTGAACAGCGGTTCCAACCAAATGAACAGAAATAAATGTCAACAAATGTTTCGATTTTCAAATAAAAACTTGAAAACTATCTTTGACATTTCACGCTCAGTAATCTTTAGTCTTCGAGGGTCCTGGATGCCCTGGAGATAATCAATGGGAAATTCAACAGGGGAGGACTTTGAACTAAATGTAGCGATGGCAGACATTTTTTGTCTTTTTTTGCGTTGCATATTTCAGTTCATTTATTTTTTAAAAGCTATTAGTTGATCATTGTTAATGTTAATTTCAACTGTATATCTTATATCTTTTAAACGTCGTCGTCGTCGTCGTAGAGATGACATCGAATCGAGGAGTCACTAACAGCTTTGACTCTCATCCAGGATGAGATCTCAAGTGTCTGATGAGGCCGATGCGCGTCGTTGCGACGAAGCCACACACTAGGCACACCACACCCGCTGGGGCAGGAGGAGCAGTACCAGCTGTTATGGTGTCTCTTCTGGCCTTTTTCTCCTGTCGCTTTGTGATGGCATGGTTACGTCTTCTCTTCTCATAGTCTTGCACACCCTGGTGCATTGCTTATCTCCATGCAGGCCGATCGACTGCTAAAGTTTCCCACTCGTTGCGCTTGATGCCAACATTGTCAGGTGAGACCGGGTGGCATCCTTAAAGCGCTTTTTCTGGCCTCCGGCGGATCGCTTGTGATCCTTTAAATCACCATGTAGGCACTGTTTTGGTAGTCTGTGATCTTCCATCCGCAGTACATGTCCAGCCCAGCGCAGGTGCATTTTCATAAGCATTGCTTCAATGCTTGTCATTTCTGCTTGCTCTAGTACACTCACGTTGGTTCTTCTTGCCGACCAGTGAATGTGTAGGATTCTTCTCAGACAACGCTGGTGGAATGCTTCAAGGGACTTTGCGGTACAATGTCCAGGTTTCCGCTCCATAGAGCAGCGTGGGCAGGACGATTGCGCTGTACCCAGATAGTTTTGAAGAAGAATAATAATCGAAGAAAGCCATGTACAAGGGGCAATTTTGCTCTTGTACTTTTTCTTGCACCTGTGACTGCAGAGTCTATGCTAATTCAAAAATAATAACAAAAAAACTTGATCCAATGCATGGCGTGCAAGATAACATCGCACTAGCATGTCTTCAAAACATAATCAGTAGAAGGAAAGCAAAATCAAGAAGAAGACATGGCAAGGATACAGCCCGTTAATTTTCAAATGCACTATACGATAGAGGTTTGTACAAAAATTCGTGAGCATCATGTCTACAAAGCAATCTAGACGCCTGAAATTGGGGAACGATTGAATTGTGTTAAGGAGAATCGCAGTGAAGCTCTGGAGTACGACACGTTTGCCATTGGAGTTTCCAAAAAAATTGAAGAACCAGACAAAAAACTAAAGCTTGTTGGGCGCGTCCCCATCGAATGCTAATCCTTATTCGACTACTTTCTCAAAGCTAACAGTTCAAACAAACTCTTTGCAACTGTAGAAGAAAAAAGAAAGCGTGAAATCGGGTTTGTCGTTCCAGGAAAGTTCATACGCTGTACGAAACAACTTCGTCAAGCTAACATCCTATATCGTGAGCTGATGGAGAAAAAAACTAAATTTAGTCATTTTGAAATAGATAAAATATCATTTGATAAGAAAAATGGTCAAGTGCTGGTCTAGAATAAAATATAATGTGTTAGTAATTTCTAATCCTCTAAAACAAGGAATTTCTCGATTAAGTGCCGCATTTCAGAACCTAAGATGCGGCGATAATTGGAGGGCGGCGCTTAATCGTGGATTTATGGTATTGTTGGAAGTTGTGTTTCCTCAAAATTTTCAAAATTAATCCTTATAAACGCCTTTTTTCTGAGTATACTCAGAATTTTCAATACATTTCATTCATTTAGCTGGTCATCACATACATTTTTTACTAATCTATTTAGTGAACTTATCATAAATTTAATACAAACTAAAAAAACATA
Organism: Pseudorhiza aurosa; assembly: GCA_964026355.1. Classification (NCBI taxonomy): domain Eukaryota; kingdom Metazoa; phylum Cnidaria; class Scyphozoa; order Rhizostomeae; family Lychnorhizidae; genus Pseudorhiza; species Pseudorhiza aurosa. The sequence continues at coordinate 492,538 of OZ032122.1, forward strand.
TTTTACGTGAACCACAATCTGCATTCATTGCTTTAGAAAATGAAATATATGTTTTGTCTTTAGTTCGTATACAATTTATTGTACTTTATGGTGTTGCTATTTTTTTATAAATAAATTGCATCATAATTTTATGGATTGTGAAAAAATACTGGTATAGAATCACTTTTTCTCAATAAAAGGCTACAAAAAGTGCGTTTCAGAAGCATTGGGACCACGATAAACAACTGGATCTTTATAGAAGGTTCTTGATAATTGGTGGTATATTTATCAGAAGTAGTATCCATTTTATGTGTAATACATTAAAAATTAGCATATTTTACATAAGGGATTTCTTGTTTATGCTGCTCATCTTTAAGTAAAATAGCTGATCCTTCCTTTGGATACTTTATTACACCTAAATCTTGTGATTGACAATATGAAATATATTTTTTAACACTCTTGATGCTTTCCAACTACCAAGACATCTATAACAATAACTTCTCTTGTATTTTGGTGAATATTTACCTTGTATACATAATAAAGCACTTAATCAGTGAACAATTGCATAATGTCTATTTTCTTCAGTTTCAATTAAAAATAAATTTATTGCATTTTGTGTAGCAAATGTTGAAATTCTTACTGGGTACATTTTTTCCATAAATAATTTCTTTATAATCATTTCATAAAATCATTTTGATATTCAAATTCAGTAACATCTTCTATTTTTACTGGAAAATCCACACCTTCACAATTTAATCTATTAAGCTATTTCTATAAACATTTGGTCTTGACCTATTTCCCGTTAATTCATTATACTGCAGTGCTGACAATACAGCACATTTAGAACATTGATTAGCAGTATTTTGTACGTTGATAATTTCATTTGTCTTAGAATGTTTTTTAGTGGAGTATCAATATAACTTGATGCACTTATTGGACTTGTTTTATCAATATAAAGAGTCAGTTTTCTAATTGATTTGAATGCCTGTCCAAATCCTAAACTAATGAAATCTTCTAGCCTCTCAATTATTGCTTCTACTACTTTTTCATACCATTAATTTACATCAACAATTTGATTTGTTGAATTTCTAAAAACACACTCTGCATCAAGAATAGCATCATTAGTACTTTTTGAAACCATGAAATCTAGTTTTAAATCTGCTTTGATTGTTGTATATTCATTTCCCCTACTATAAACATAATTCATTATTTCATCTGTCGTCAATTCAAAATATTTTATGCATGAATAATGGTGACTATTTCCATATACAATATCTTCAAATGTATTAAAAACACATTTAAAATATTTTTGTTGATTTATTTTCATAACCTTTGTATATACAGTATAAATTTAAAAGTCTTATATAAAAAACGCGATCTGCAACAGCACAAAGTGATCACCTTGAGTGAAATTTTGGGATTGACAGAGCCAGAACAGAATATACAAAATAAATGATAAGATATTTTTCATTAATCAAAAACACTATTATCCTTCACAAGGAAATGTTTCAAATATATTTCTTAATATGATATGCTTAAAATTTTAATGACTTGTGTCAATGATGGGGTTTTATGCGCTAATTAATGTCATGATGAAGTGGCTAAAATGCATTAAATAGCCTGAAAGCCATGATAGAGATCAAATTTATTTAGAACTGCAGAATTTATTACTACTTTGATAAAATGTCAACAGATCAGAAATTATTTGAATATTGTTGAAAATCTCACCATATTTTTGTATCTCTCTAGTTCTTCCTTTGCAACATTGCACAATGAACAGTCATCCTTGAGGAAAGATTGTAAGAAAAAATTTGATAACAAATGTTCAACAAAGAAAATTTGTGAATACTTTTCAAATTCATGACCTGAATTTCCATAATTAAGAACAAAGGTCTCATCTCCAGCTGGAAAATTTATGATTAAAAAAAATGTTGATTATAAATATTTCTTTTTATTTGAAGAATATTACATAATGAACAGCTGAAGAAAATGAAGCAGAACAAAGCAACCAGATTGGACTACATTTCAGTAGATGCAAATTTTGAAAACAGAAGGCAGCAATGTGGCATTCATAAATTACGCAGACAAAGTGCTTTACAAATAAATAATTGAAGCAAGACTGAGAAGCATTGTCAACCTTTCAAATAACCAGTTTAGATTTCATATGGCCAAGGTATCTTGGACAGATTTTCAATCTAAGTATGCTATATGAAAAAATGGAGAGAAAGTTGAAAGTAAACCCAAAGTATGCCTATGATACCATCCAACAAGAGTTAATCTGGGCATCTTTAAAGAAGAAAGGAGCATTAGAGGCACACATCAAAGTAATCTAGGACAAATGTCCATTCTGTACAATAGCTGTTAAGTGTTGGCAAGGAGTGCACAGACAGACTTTTGCAGCCATTTGGCTACATCAGGAGTGAGAAATAAGTACCATTCCTTTTCTAACTATTTTGGATGCAGTCTGGGAGGTATTTAAATGTCTGCCCCAGGGACATGCTATATGCAAAAAACATGGAAATGACCAGAACAGAAAGGAGACAGCTCAACACCTGCCTTAGGACTGAAAGTGAGCATAGATAAACCTATGAACACATCACATTGGTGACTTATGTGTGTGACTAAGTGTGGAACTAAATGGGACGGCACCAAAGATAAGGAGCAACTCTAATATCTTTAAATGATTGATTCAATTAATCTTATCTCTAATATCTAAGGATCACATTCACTGTGGCATTACTGCAGCAGGAGACATCAAACAGGACACCTCTGCTGAGTGGAGCAACTGAAGAAAGTTCTCCATTGTCACATATAAGGGCATGTCAGCAAGATGAGAAGGCATGGATTAAAGGGAGAGAGCTCTCAACATGAATGGAAGGAGGCTCTGGAAGACAACCTAGAAAAGCAGAGATTACACCCAGAGGATATGCAAGCTAGAGATAAATGGAAAGAGAGGACCACGTTAAACCTGGATATGGAACAGAGTCTTGGAAGGTGAGCACAGCATTGATAGCAAAAGTGTAAAAAATTTGCAAGAGCTGATAGCTACAAATGTCAAAGCAAACCAAGGGGCAAATTTCAAATCAACATCAAGAAAATGGAATTGATGGTTGCTAGCAGGAAGAATTCAACCCAAAATGTGAGACTTACAAAAAAAACGAAAAGCATTACACTTATAGCAAGTGCAAATATCTTGGCAATTACTTAACATATGACAGAGAACGGGACTAAGACGAAACAGCAGACATGCAAAGCAAAAAGAGATTTCAAAGGATAAACACTAGCTTAGCAGAACAAAACCTCTTTCTTAAAACAAAGAAAAAGAACCTCAGAATGGTTCATCACTTCAGTTTGAATGACAAACAAAGAGATTGGTGAGCCGCCAGTCCAGCTGCTGAAGCACATTTCTTTCCACATTGGCAGTTGAAGCCTCTGTCAGTTGCTTGAGTAGGGTCTTTCAAACAAAGAAAAAGAACCTCAGAATGGTTCATCACTTCAGTTTGAATGACAAACAAGGAGATGCAGAATCATAAGAACATCAATGAGAAGAATGAGAATCAGTTACTAAATAAGGAAAATATGAAAGAGCCTCCCTGGACATGCCAACTGAAAGTAGCAACTGGAAAACATTCTTCTCAGAGGAAAGAGGGGCAGAAAAGAACAAGAGCAATGAAGGGGGAGGGCAAATCTCAAATGTATTACTAGATGATTGAATACGAAAGAGGAGGAACATATTCAGAGAGCACACAATTGTGGGATGTGGTACACCATGATTGCTAATTGTCCTATAGATTATATCACCTAGAAAAAGGACTACATGTTGGGCAATGCCTTCTGCTTGCAAATGCAAACTAGGGGTGTATGAAGTAGCAGCACCAATAAACTGCTAATTTGTATTATGGATAGGTTCCTTCAAAATAAATTGCAGGTGATGCAACTTGAAATGATATGCACCAAATGGCAGTGATGCATTGTGGTACTCAAACGTGGATGTTATCCCTTCTCCCTTGTGCTTATTCTTCCATGTTGTCCATGCCTTGGGTTCTGATTTTCCTCCTCATAACATGTGGACAATGCACATATCATGGCTGCAATAATTTTTGAATGATAGTTCTTTGCAGCATTGTCTCTTAGCATAGTGGACCAAACATATCCAAGCCTACTTGATTACAATACAGAAACCTTGATGGCCTTTTTAGAGACCATGAAAGCAGACCAATGGCATAGAAATTATTATTCAAAAGTAACTCTTGGTAAATTTTAAAGGTTATGTATATGAAGAAAAACAAATTTTGCATGCAAATTTTCAGAAACAGGTGCAGTCAAAGGTGGTCATGATTATTTAATTAACGCTAGTCAAACCAATTCTTGAATACTCGTGCACTGTATGGGACCCTCATACATTAAAAAACATCAACAATATTGACATGGTTCAACGCAGGAGTGCTAGATTTGTCTACAGCAACTACCGCAGGTCTGCCAGCCCAAGTGACATGATAAAAACTTTAGGGTGGGAGAGTTTAGCTTAAAGAAGAAAGAAATTCAAGATCATCATGATGTATAAGATTGATAACAACTTAATAGATATACCTAGAACTATTTTCAACCCAGTTGTCCCCACGGTTACAAAAGTAATGTTATATTCCCCGTACCATACTGCAAATCAGACACATTTACATGGTAGTTTCTCATTTATATCAAGTGCAACTAACATTTGGAGCTCATTGACAGAAAATATTAGAAACCAGAACTCCTTGGATTCCTTGAAAAGGACATTAGACAGCCTTAAATAAACACTTTGATAGAATTTCATAACTTCTTCATTGCTGGTATCTTGACAAGGTGACCCGACTGTACTAACAAAAGAAGCCAGATACCCTTCCTTCCCTATTTTTCATTATAGCTTCTCTTATTATTGATGGCCAAGACTGAAGACCATCTCTGAACGCTTATTCAAGGACATAGGAATGGTAAGAATATTGCCCTCATGTCCTTGGTTTAATTACAGCAACCTTACAGACTCTTCTTACCCAAATTTATAAACCTCATGGGGTCACATTGCCAAAATACTTTTTATTTCTTATACATAATAACACATTAACATCTGTCTGTAATACCCATTTATAGGTAATGTACAATGCTAAATAGATAGATATATTATATAGATAGATAGATAGATAGATAGATAGATAGATAGATAGATAGATAGATAGATAGATAGATAGATAGATAGATAGATAGATAGATAGATAGATAGATAGATAGATAGATAGATAGCCATAGATAGCCATAGATAGCCATAGATAGCCATAGATAGCCATAGATAGCCATATATAGCCATAGATAGCCATAGATAGCCATAGATAGCAATAGATAGCCATAGATAGCCATAGATAGCCATAGATAGATAGATAGCCATAGATAGCCATAGATAGATAGATAGATAGATAGATAGATAGATAGATAGATAGATAGATAGATAGATAGATAGATAGATAGATAGATAGATAGATAGATAGATAGATAGATAGATAGATAGATAGATAGATAGATGGATAAGTAGATAGATAGATGGATAAGTAGATAGATAGCTAGAGGGATAGATAGATATATAGATACAATAATTCCAAAAAAGCCTTTCTGTAAATGCTGAGCATTATACCTTGGTGAAAAGTGTTATTGTTGGTTTTTCATTTTGATTTCGATAGAATCGCCCAACACGTGGGACATAGCATATTCTAATCGTTCCTCGTCGCTTCTGAGATTTCAAAGTTGTGAGTTGTTGGGGAGATCTTGAAATTCCAATCACTGATGGTGAGCTAAAGAAACGCTTTAATTGGAGTATTTTTGTCTCCCCATTTCTCCATACAGCTAACCTCGGCAGAAACGAAAACCTACTGATATAGGGCTTGCAGCAATTTAAAATCGGAAGTTTCATAGCCACCATCTTTCCATCAGCATACAACAACAGCAATCAACGACAACAACAACACATTTTAATCGAAGTGCAAAATCGTGACGTCAGACCGCAACAAGAGTAAAACAAATTCTCGGTCATATAAGAAACAGTAGCGGTGGTTCCAGTTTATCCCTCGATGAGCCTAATTAAAGCAATGGACCAAAAAAATAGCCATCATCGGTATCATTTATCAAACGATGTAAAGTCGGCATCTAAACAATGTAAAGTCGGCATCTAGACATGTAAACAATGCAATGTACATTACAAGTGCGGCACTATAGTATTAAGGCTGTTACAGTCTTCAAGAATGAAGTTTTCTCTGGCATAGTTGGCTGTCGAATATTTTAATATTGTCAAGTGGATAGAATTAGGGATATAGCTTAGAAGTTCACAGCAATTTTTTTTGTTACAATGCAAAAATCACGACAGTAGCTTCTCAACAATCATGATATTTAGAAGCTCATTCCTCAACTTCAACGGGGTTCCAGTAACAGTGATATTGCCTTCCAAAACACAGAACGTGTCATTCTTACAATTTTCAATTTCATAATGCTGAAGGACAAATGAATTTAACAAAGGGAAATGTATGTTATACTGTTGCCTGAGAAAGAAGCACATTGAGTTTCAAGTACTGAGAAAGAACAATCTTGGGGGAAGAACTTTAGGCGATCAGCAACAATTTACATAGGCCACATTATCATCATAGCTCGGCTGTTCTTGCCTGGATCAGAAGTTTGTTCATCCAAAAGTTTGTTCATTCAGCAAGGTTCTGCACACTTCTCTGTAATTGCCTGCTTCGAGGATTTCTTCAATTTCCAATCCTGACAGGTCATCACGTAGTTGTTTGATATAAGTCTGTTTATTTCCCCTTCCGATTCGAAGTGTATCTGAAGACTGCCATGATATCAAGCCTCTTACAGGCTAATAATGTCCGGTGCATATAGCCCACATACTGCAAGATCTGATCAAACAATACCTATAAAGGAAATCATATTGCCAAAAACATTCTCTAAAGGGATTGCTTTTTAGCTTCTTCTTTGTTTCTGCTGTTGTCTTTAACGATTTACATTGAATAACTTTACGACGACGAGGTTTTTTGATCTGCTGGCTGCTTGCTACAGGTTTATACTGTTTTATTGACAGGTGAGTTGTTGAGTCAGCAGGAAGAAGAAGTGGGCGGCCCAATCAAGACCGATCCCTTCTAAAATTTCAAAGCTCCAGGGCTTCATATAAGAATGCTTATAAAGATTGTTATTTGACAGATCTTCTATTTTAGGAGATGCATTACTTACCTTTAAGACTTTTTCTTGGACATAGCTACTTCGTGCTCTCCTTTCTTTTTTCGTACCCTTCGATGTTTATATCTATGTATTCCATCTAAATGTTCATATTTATATAACAGATTACCAACTACACGACGTAGCTTACTTTACCAGCAATACGACGACAGCAATGAGAGATACATTATGATGCATCAACCTAGTCAGCCTTGAAAATTTAGGAAATTCACTTTTATGAATAAACTATTGAAGAAGTTTAGCAAATGAGAAGAAAGGCAAAAAAATTAAAAATGCAAGCTTAGCAGAAACAAGAGACAGGGCGCTGAACTTTGCTAATGGAAATGGGCTTGAAGAAGTGGTTTCCCGTTGCCTACTTCACTAATTATATTTTGATCGTGACACGTGTATGACTCGAACTCACAAATCCTGTGTTATGAGTCCACAAGCTTAGCCACTACACCACGTCACCACTGAATGGCACAACATACCTTATTACTGAGATGTCAACTCTTAGATTGCCACTTCTGTGAACCTTTTTATGTGGATTGATGCTTTTTTGAATTTGATCATATTCTTGGGCAAGTTAATTGCAAAAATTTCTTATTTTAACAGCATTTTCAAGATAAGGTTCAGCAAAAATAGCGCTTTAAGTGTGCAAATTTTGGTCGTTCCTAAGGAGATGTGGCGTTACCCTTCGGCACTCTTCATCCACCATGAGTTGTTATGAGATCTGATTTTTACAAGATCAAACACATTGGAAACGAGGATGAGAGTGTAAGTTATACATACTTTGTGCCAATGGCCCCCATTCTTTAAGGAAGCTGCTTATCGTGCCAATTAATGAGCAGAAGTCGCAGTCCTCTTTACATGCATTTGCAACCTCAAAATACTACCTAAAGCACATTGTCAGCTTGCAAGGCACTGGAAGCAGCTCAAAATTGGAAAGGGACACGAGGATAAATGGAATTGGTGCATTTTCAGACAATTGAGGAAAAATGTAAATGCCAAAAGCACTTCTGCTACCATTCGCTTGAGTAGAACGTGTTCAAGAGATCACTGGAATTCTTCGTCTATTTATCTTGCCGGGTAGATCAGCCGGATCAGCCGGGTGGAGGTCTATGAATTAGCTCTGCTATAAGATCCCTTCCCAACCATTTAGTTTATGAAATTGATGTAATCACTATCTCTTCGTTCAATTTTGGCATTCAATTGTTGTTGTTGTTTTTCCATTCAACAGTTTCATTCTAGTTTAAGTCAGTTTTCATTAATCGTACGTATTGTTGATTACAATTCCTTGTAATTCTTCTTTTGGTTGAAAATGAAAATTCCTTTGTCTTTTGTCCTTCTTGCCCATCTTTCTTGGTCGGTTCGTTACATAACATTTCGATGAAAGTCTGCCATTAAACGAACAGCCAAATTAATTCAATTATTTCAGTTAAGCTGATGGCTGATATTCCAAAACAGATACCCATTGCATCGCCAGCCTTTTCTTGATATGGCTTTCGATCAGTTTCAAGTTTTGTTGGCCTCTGTTTTCCAGAAGCTCAGCTAATTAAGACTAAGCCTTGTATCTAGATGTTCTGAAATCAGGGCGTTTTTTATCTTCCATTAGCTTTATTTCTACTAGGTGGGGTCGCTTGTAAAAATTGTTCCATTTTGCATCATGTGTAGTTTGCTTGGATATTACAGCCACACTGCCTCCAAAGGGACGTTTGGAAACGGCAGCAGATACCTCTTCTTAACAGAGAAATTGGAAACTTTCCTTCTGCTGGGGAATGATGTGTCCTTTTGGTTGACAGCTTGGAGACTTTTTCAACTCGTTGAAATTCTTTTTCGGCCGTGCATGTATATCCCATTCCTTCTAAATAGGACTAGACCAACTTTGAAAAATGGAAATATCGCAGTACAGCATAGCAGTAGTTGAAAAAAGGCGGTCATAGGACACCAATTTTGAAGCATTAGAGGAATTCATTTTTTTAAAACCGGTTTTTTCCACTTGCAACCCCAAACCATTTTCCCCCACAACACAATTTATTTATTTTTTCATTTAGAGTTTTAAATTTACTACTGTATATAAGAGTTAAAAAGTTTACGAGCAGAGTAAAAACAACAAGTCACAACAAACTCAAAGATGCATCAATCATATGTACCGTTCTCAAAGCTTGACGTTGACGCCGTCTTTAAGATTCTTGATAAAGAAAAAACAATTGGACAGTATGGCGAAAAACTTGTTTTATATTTGGAACCAAGCCCACACAACCAAGATTTTATATCTGATGTTATAATAAAAACAAACGCACCAAAGAGTTTGAAAGAAAAGATATCTGAAGATTCTGAAATTGATGAATTTATTGTTTCAAAAGGAAAGCTTAATGGAAAGAAAACAATAAAAGCATTATATCTCAAATCAGACAGCAATAGTTTTCACACTGGTTTTCCTTATGTTGCTGATTTTGATATTATGGAAGACGATTTAGTAATAGCAAAAAAGATTGACGCTGCACTAAAAGTAGGTCATACTTATGCCGTAAGAGATGTATTTTACTTTGACACAAAATATGGTAAAAGTGGTATTGCAAGGCTGAAAGATGATGAAACCAATGAAACAGTTAGTATATATTTACCAAAATCACTCAAACAAGATATTAAATTAACCAGGAAAGTAAATGAAAAAATTTATCATGAAAAAATAGAATACAATGGGTTTAAAACCACAGATAATAAAGTAAAGGTATATCGATATAAATATACTTATGAAAAATATTAAACTAACTGTTTACAAAATGAAAATAACAAACCAATGATATTTCCAAACAATGGATTTTTTTTGCAAAATTTTGGCAAGTTGTGAAATAAATAGCAATAACCACTACCATAACCATATCTTGTGTAAAATCGACCATACGCGTCATGAAATGAGCTAAATGACAAAATGTATATCGAGAAAATAATACCTCTAAACAACATGTTATGTTACCATTACCCGGTCCAATTAAACCAATTTCACCATTATACGAATTTATTATATTTTTTACACTATCTTTTTTACCTGTATATTTTAAAAGTAAATATTGATAAATTAATGCTGATTTGATAATAACAGGATTAACGTTTTCATCAAAATCAGACTTTGTGGTGTTATAAAAGTAGTCAACGTATTTTTTAATTTCTCTTATTTCACAAAGATTTGACATTTTTGTTTTTAACTATACTATTTTATATACTAATGTCAAAATTTAATTTATTTATTTGAAAAAATGAAATACAAGATACTAATATACATTCGTTTTAAAAATAAAATTGCTAAAATGTCTACAATTTATCACCCATGTAGAGTAAACTTGACGGCTGGACAAGTCGAATCAGTTGCAAAAGCAATGAAACATAAAACGCCAATAACTCTTAGGTTGACTCATAACAATCTTATGAGAGGCGATGAAAAAGTAAATCTTACTCAATCTCAAATTAATAAGCTTGAAAAAGCAAAAAATAAAGGTGTAGGAGCTGATATTAAGATTAGTAAAGCTCAACTCAGAAAATTTGCAACAAGCGGAGGAAGCATTATGAATTTTTTCAGAATAGTAAGTGGTGTTGCTAGAAAAATATTACCAAAAATCTTAACCCCACTTGCAACAGGTGCAGTTTCTGGGCTAGGAGAGACTGCGATTAAAAAAGCAGTCGGTGGTTCTTATCAATTATCACCTGAACATGTTAAAATGGTAGTAGAATCACCTAAAATTAGGGAACAAATCAAACAACTATTACCTGTTGCACAAAAAAAGAAGCTAGAAAATTCATATATAAGAGGCAGCGGATTGGTTTTAAAAACAGGACGTTGACAAAAAGGAGGTTTTCTAGGCTCACTACTAGCAGGAATTGGAATACCATTAATTGCAAACGTGTTTGGAGGGTGTCATGGAAAAAATCATGATGATAGGTTAAGAATGTTTGAATCATTGTTGCCACTAATTGATCAAGGTGAAATAGATGTAACCCAATCAGGAAATGGTTTAGTAATTAGACCACAACCAACTAGAGGTGGAACAGTTATACCAGCTTTGAAATATTTATTAAGTGGAAATAAAAAAAAGGATCGGGTCTTGTTTTAGGACCAAACAGTCCATTCAGTCAAATACCTTTGTTGGGGACTCTGTTGTAAATAAACCAGAATTTATAAATCATCCCATATCAAACTTTGAAATAATGAATTGGGTCAAATATCAGAAAATCAAAAATTTTAAAGGAGTTATATCACGAGATGAGATTCCAACAAAATTAAAAAATATACCAGGCCAATGTTTTATCATAAATTTGGATGACACCGAAGTACCAGGGACACATTGGGTAGCTGTAAAAATAACAACAGACTTTGTCAATTATTTCGATAGTTTTGGAATGCAACCACCACAAGAATTGATAGACTTATGATATACATTTAATAAGTTATATAAATATGAATCAAACCAGTTTCAAGATTTGAGCAGTGTTTTATGTGGATATTATTGCTTGTATTTCTTAAAAGAGTTTGGGAGAAATAATTATTTTAATGTAGTAAATAAGATTGCCCGTAATAACTATAAGAAGAACGAAAGGTACATAATAAATTATTTTGAGTAAAAAAATATGGGTTTTATAAACAATATTTCTAGAGGTGGCACAGCAGAAGCAAACTCAATAGTAACACGAAGAGTAGACGAAATTGAAGTTGATGTTGGAGTTGTTGAAACAAAACTAGATAGCTTACCCTTTGATAGTACGGGAGTAAAAGTGGATAGAAATTTTGATTTAAACAATTTTGTACTCGATAATGTACCAATACCAGCAGCATCAAATCATATAGCAAAGAAAGGATATGTAGAATCATGGATTAAAAAAGATGGTTCAGGAACATAGATGCTGAAAATAAAAAGATAATAAATTTGGCATTAACCCCATCCGCCGACCGTGATGTAGTAAGCTTTGGATTCTTAAATCTCTATTTACCAAGAACAGTTTATGGAGATATTTCGAGCGACTACCACATGCAAACCAAAAGGATATGTTCATTAGGTGAGCCAACAGCATATGCTGACGCAACAACAAAAAATTATGCTGACCTAGGCATTATGAATGCAACAAATATAAGTAGATTTGGTGGAATAAAGAAAGATGCAAGAAACCAATTTGAACTCAACGTGCCACAAGCATAAAGATTGATAGCACCTGTTTTACTAAATGGAAGCATCATCAAAGACGCTTCAGGAAGCATGTCCGTTGACGTTGCACTAAATGGTGGAATTAGCAAAGATGTGACTGGTAGGCTGCAACTTAATGTACCAGAAGTAAAAACTTTGATAGCACCCGTTTTAGCAAATGGTGGAATAGAAAGAGATGGAGCAGGAAAATTAAAAATAAATGTTGCAACTGCACAAAAATTAATAGCTCCGGTTTTACCCATAGGAGGAGTTGAAAGAGACAGTGCTGGCAAAATAAAGCTAGTTGATGCTGTTGTTAGAAGTCTTATCATGATGGATTGGAATTATCACAGCTGGTCAAATGAATTTATAAAAAAATAATGCTTCCGGACATTGGTTAACCTCTGACAATAGTCCGTTGAGCTCGAAAGTTGCAAAATATGGCGTTTTATCAGGAACAAATGTTGAATCATTACTGTATCAAGGTTTTGGTGAAAGGGTGGACATTGTAAAATATTCAAACGCAGAAAGACCAACTTCAGGAGCAGGATTAATTAACGGCAGATACAACTATGTTACCTTTGATGGTGTTAATGATCGAATGAAATGTAATATGAATTTGAATATAACAAGCTGAGATAAAACATTGTCAATAACTGGTGTTTATAGAATGACTGCCTATGATACTACTAGTACTGGTATTGGGTTAAAAATGCTATTATTGGAAATGATAATCCAGGATGGGATCATTTATTTGCATGAATAAAGATCAAGACTTCATTGTAAGTAATGCAAAAAAAGAATCTACATCATACAATGGTGGTGATGATATTACAATTTCAACATTTCCAACAAACGCAGATCCAATGTTGTTAAATAAGTGGATTGTTATAACAGCTACATGGTCACCCCAATTAGGTGTGGATGGATCACAAGTATGGTGTAACGGACAAAAGCTCAGAAACTTTACTGCTAAAGAAAACTTTGGTGCTACAAATTTTGCGTTAGGTAGTGTTAACGCAGCCAATCTAGAGGCTCCACTAGCCGGAGATATTGCAGAATTGATAATATTTAAACAAGAAGACGAATTAAATAATGCTTCAACAATAAAAAGAATTCAGAAACATCTGCTTGATAAATATGCTATTACGCATGAACCAATGCTTTCAATGTAAAAAAAAAGTAAAGTAAAAAAAGTAAAAAAAACAATTTTTTTTTGTAAAATTATTTTTGTAAAATTAGTTTTTTTGCTTTTGTTTTTCTTAAAATGTCAATTTAACTGAGCCAGAAATAGGATCTGATGTTATTTTTCGTTCATACAAAACTACTGCCTTCCACACATAAGCTGTTGGTGCTCCATCAAGAGTGTATGAAAACTTTAATTTATGTGATCCATCAATCATATCATTTCTCTGATCTTTTAAGTCAAAGAACAATGCTGAATGAAGATCTTTAAACAACGTTCTATCAATGAAGCTACCTTCAGACGTACCGTCGTTTATAAATCTTTGATATTCAATAAATCTTTTGTATACTCTTGTTAATTCATTTTTTGGATTAAGTTCCACCCGTGGATAATAAACACCATTTCCTAGCTCCAACTGTGCTCTTGTCACTTGTCTATTGCCAGGGATATTATATGTGTCATAATGAAAGCTATTTTTTGTTACGTCGCCATCTTTTGTTGAATCAACCGCGTACAACATAACAAATCTAGGCTTTTCAATACTGCTTGAGATATCAAATGTACCAGTTTGTAACGTAGACACTGGTGATGTTTCAACTCTATCAGCCAAATAACCCCAAGTTCTTTTTTCAGTCAATGCCGCCGAACTAAATTTATTCATAGCAGCTGAATTTAACTCCATCTTTGGTACCCAAAGTCTCATTTTTGTAACAACATATCTACCTTCAGCAGCTGCTGCATCTTTGTACAAGACATTTTCGTCTCTTTCAAGAGTAATATTTAGCTCCATTTTACCAGTTGGGTAAACCACATTTTGTGAAGCAGCAAAGAAACTATACTTATTTAATGGCACGATAAGATTAACACCACCAGCAGCGTTTGTAAGCTCAGCTCGACTAGCAAATCCAGCATTTGTGGCACGACTAGCAGCACCAGTTCCACTATCAGGATAAAACAATGTGCTTGATGCTTGAGCAAGGTAAGCACTTCAATATTCTGCTTTATTTCTGATTGCAACACTTTCATTTACATTTGGTGTATCAATAACCTGAACACATCCATACTTTACATTCAGCTCTCTAATGATTGAATAAGCATCTGATGCAAAAGTGATATTATCAGCAGCGGCATAAGTTGTACCATCTGCTTTCTTGTTAACTTCTACATCAACTTCAAGATAAGAATTATACCAATCATTGGGAGCAGTTACTTCACCAGTTGAATCTACATAAAACTTGTATGAATTTTTATTTTGTGTTGCTCCATTTGCTGGAAGCTTAATTGGATTTTGAAGGTCATATACAACCTCCTTATACCTTTCTAAAAAATCACCTTGTTTGTATTCCATTACTTTGAATTTGACTTTTTTAATTGTATAGCATATATATAAATAGTGTTCAAAATAAAATAATTTTTTAAAAAAATAATTAATTGAAAAATTTACATAAAATGAGACAACTGTTGTTTTTGATTTTCAATTTCTGATGATTGAACGGGTAAAGAGTCTACTTTTTTTAAACTGTCTACAATTTTGGTGCCACTATTTGGAAACGGCTTGTTTTCTTTAACAATACTTGGAGCAGATAATTTAATTACAACTTTGTCTGCAGCACTTTTGCCAAGAGCTTCCGCACCAGACACTGCAAACTTTTCAACACCTGCTGTAGCAGCTTTTTTAGTGACTTCTTTAGAAAATTTTGAAGTTGCAAGTGATGTAATTTTTTTACCTGTTGACTTAAAAATGTCAAACAAGCCTTTTTCCATCAATTGGATTTTGTGGGGCGACATATTTTATTCTATTATATTTTTTTGTTTGGTTCATTCTTTGTCTACTGATTGTATTACAACTGTTAAACTAACTGGTACTTCGTTGAAACCGATGGGTCTATTTATTGAGTCTGTCATATATATCCTTACTTGAGAAATAATACTTGTATTTAATTTATCATATAATCTTCTCCTTGGTTCTACTTTAAAAGGATATGGACGTGAAATATCTGACGTGTCAAACGAATATAAAACATCTGTTGACACTCCACCGTCCAAAGAATCATCTATCAACGATGTTTTAATTTTTATATTATCAACAGAATTTGTGATGTTTGGTAGCACTTTTCCAAACTGAGATATTGTTATATTAATTTTTGTAAACCCAATAAGATCATTAAAGTTTCTATCTGTACCTCTAAGATCAACACTATATCCTGTCGACAGCAGCACATATATTCTAAATCTAGAAGTACTGAACATTAATTTGATACCAAGAGTCTTTTTATCTACTGTATGGCCATTTGCCTTTAAAGAACTTTTAATGTGATTATTTATATCATTATAATCATAAACTCCATCTGGAAAAGTAATTACAGTGTTGGTTCTTCCATTATCATGTGAATAGCTAATTTTATTATTATTGTATGTTGAATTGATGTTATACCACGAATAATGACCATTAAATTTATCAAGCGCAATATAATGTTCTTTATTTTTATCCAAAATAAGATTTGGAATATGTTTTATTGTAAAATCACCTGGTTTTGATCCAGCGATTCCATCAGTTGAACTGAAAACAAACGGTCTTTCCAACTCTTTCATTTTTTCACAGTATTTTATGTATATTGTATATATTTCTATTTTTTTAAATTAATTTAATTTAAATTATTTTTACTGTTAACCTTCCATTTTCTTCGTCAGTTATTATTTTTTTACTATAGGCAATATCAATTAGTTGAACTATTTCATTTCTTATATCTAAACTGTTGTTACCAGCACGTCGTGTACCTAATAAAAGGGTCAACCTCGCCAAAATATATTTTGGGGTGTCTGGTATCAAAGTAACAGTGGATCCACCTAATAACTTTTGTTTGCCTGAACCTCTACTTTTTTTTAAACCAGAAAAGCGAGTCAAATCTTTGAAAATATCTTTTGCTTCTGGTGTGTACTCAACTTTTGGGTTAAACCTTTTTGTTAACAAATCTATAAGAGAACTATCAACAACATTATCCATTACACTGTTTCCAGCCATATCTTTAACACTAAGTCCATTCATTCTGAGTTTAGCTGGATCAATATATACATGACCAAAGGATCCACCTTTTGACAACTTGTAAGCATTTCTTTTTTTTGTTGCCCAAACCCATTTCCAATCGTTTTTGATAAGTTTTTAGTCAATGTTGTATCCAATATTTTTTTATATTTTTTAGTGTGTCTAAATCTTTATCAAGACTTTCCCTTTTCTCATCGCTTGTCGTCTTGCTTTTTTTCCCACCAACAGATTTTTGTATTTTTGTTACTTTATCGTATAAAATTTCTAAACGTTGATTTGACATTTGCAGAAATTCGTTGGCACTTGGTAAATCATAGGTTTGTTGAAATTGTTCGTCATATAATTTATCCAAATCAAGTGTTCTTGGTTGCATTGGTTGTGTTGGTTGCTTTGGTGTCTCAAGCGCTGGTGGAGGCTCTGGTGACTCAATTGCTAGTTGTGGTAGATACTGTATCATTGCATGTTGATTTTCTTTCAACTGACTAAGCATTTCGTCTTGTCTTTTATCTATATCAGTTATTTGTTGTCTTACACCGCCAAGTTCTCTTGTAATTGGAGCAGCAACCTTTTCTCTTTCTTCAATGATTCCAAGTTGTAAATTTTCAAAAACCCTTACATCATCTTTAACTTGGTCAACAATATTTGCTGTTACAGCTTCTTTTTTAATTATACTTTTCAATTTGTTCAGATCCATACTTTTTTATTTTCATATACTTATATATAGTTTATATATACTTATATTGTTATAAAAATTCATAATATTTAAAATATTTAACTAACTGTAAGTTACTTATCTTTGGACTTAACGTACTGACAGTTACATATCTACCCTAAATTTTGACTCCCCTATTTAAGTAACTATATAGTATTTATCTTTGGACTTAACGTACTGTAAGTTACTTATTTTTGGACTTAACGTACTGTAAGTTACTTCTCTTTGGACTTAACGTACTGTAAGTTACTTCTCTTTGGACTTAACGTACTGTAAGTTATTTATCTACTACAAATTTTGACACCCTTTTTTAACTTGCTTACACTTACTTAAATATTTTATAATCTAAAATTATAAATTTTGTAACCTATATAGGGTTTAAAGAGTACATCAAAATGAAGATTCCAAATTATGATAGTGAGCTAGTTGTTGACAAAACAAAGCATAAATCATTGCTAGGAGATGATTTTAGAATGCTTGTTTGTGGAAGTTCTGGTTGCGGAAAAACAAATACTTTAATGCATATCATTAAAAAGCCGTTATGTTATTATGATCAGATTATCATATATACTCCAAATAAAGTTCAAGACAAGTTGGTCTCGCTAAAAAATAAGTTTGCTTTAGTTTCACAGTTAGTAGGTCATCAAGTCTTGTTGTTGTGCGGACAAGAAGATATCTTAAATACAGATGAATATGGATCTGATGATTGTGTAAAGCTTGTCGTATTTGATGATTTAATGAACGCTGATAAAAAAATACAAGCAAAGATTGCAAACCATTTTACTGATGGTAGACATCACAAAATTTGTCCGGTTTATTTGAGTCAATCGTATTTTACAATACCAAAAGACATAAGAACAAATTGCTGAAAAGTTATTGTCTATGATCCTCCAACAGATGGTAAAAAAGCAAGAATTTCAAAAGAATGTAGATTTGACAAGTGTAAATTTGAGGGTCTTGATAAACAGGATTTTCTATTTCTAAATCAAAATAAAAAGGAGTTGTTTAAAAACTTTGATGAATTAATCTAAATAATTTAAATAATTTAAAAATTTGTATTACTGTATATGTATATAGTAAAGGCTTAAATCATGGAAATTTATTGTGTCAAATGCAAAAGAAAAACTCCGCCTTTAAATATAAGACACACAACAACAAAAAATAACAAATCTATAGTAAAAGGTAGCTGTGGATTATGTGGTACACAAAAAAATTGTTTTACCAAAAGTAAAGCTGGTGGAAAGTTAGATATTCATTCTTTGATCGGCAGGCTACCAAAACCAAAAGCTGGTTGGACTCCTACTAATTATAAATACATGGGGCCGTTTAATCCACTAGATAAACAATTAGAATACGACCCAGAAACTGGTGAAATTACTAGATGGATGGTTCCTCCTTTTAACAAAGTTGATGACATTTCAGCACATCATGATGCATGTTACTCAAGAGGCGTTGATAAAAACGAATGCGACAGAAAGATGGTTTCTGAATTGGATAAGATTCCTTATGGATCCCTTCCAAAAATGGGTATGTTAGCTAGAAAAGTTATCAACACCAAACAAAAACTTGGGTTAGGTGTTTTAAAAAAAGTTCAAAAAATTGGAATGAACAGCTAGCAGATGAGTTACACAAACCAATTATAAGAAAATTTAAAAAGAGAAAAGTCATTGTCGGTAATATTGACGATATTTGGAGTGCTGACTTGGTTGATATGCAACAACTTAAAAGCTACAACCATGGATTTAGGTATATTTTAAGTGTTATTGATGTATTTTCAAAATTTGTATGGAGTGTTCCTATAAAAGATAAAACAGGTAAAACAATTACCAATGCATTTCAATCTATTGTTAAAACTAGCAAGAGGAAACCTAACAAATTGTGGGTTGATAATGGATCTGAATTTTATAACAACGTATTTAAAAAATGGCTAGTTGAGAATGAAATTAAAATGTAAAGTACATTTAATGAAGGTAAGGCTGTTGTTATTGAAAGATTTAATCGTACTTTGAAAAATAAAATGTATAAATATTTTACTGCTAATAATACATATAAATATTTCGATGTATTACCAGATTTAATTAATGAATATAACAACCACAAACACTCTACAATAAAAATGACTCCAACAGAAGCTAGCATGAAATATAATGAAAAAGTTATTCAAAATGATGTATATTCAATCGATGATAAAACCATCTATAAATCTAAGTTCAAGGTGGGAGACAGAGTAAGGATTAGTAAGTACAAAAGAACTTTGTTTGATAAAGGTTATACACCAAACTGGAGTGAAGAAGTTTTTGTTATAGTAGGAATACAACATACCAATCCTACTACATATATAATAAAAGACTATAACAATGAAATTATTGAAGGAAGTTTTTATGAAAATGAGTTACAAAAAACTGATCAAGATTTTTATACAATTGATCAAATGATTAAGAAGGATTATAAGAAAAAATTAGCGCTAGTATCATGGAAGGGTTATCCTAAAGAACTTAATAGTTGGATTCCGCTAAATGATGTTAAAAACATTTAAAAAAAAAGAATATTTTTTTTTACTTACTTACTTCTTCTGATTTAACTTGTGATGACCGTGAGCTCGTGTTGAAATACCATCGTTGCTAATAACTCTTTTATCATCATCAGCAGACAACGCTACTTTGTTTATAGTTTCAGAACAAAATCTGATGTTTGTGACTTCTGATTAAATTCATTTTTCTATAAACTGGATTTACTCTTTCAATCAGACATTTATAGTAATCGTTGAAGCTTATATCTTTTTTGATGACACTCTTTTTAACATCCTTTGCCTTTTTCTCTTCTGTTTCGTCTAACTTGTAAGAATACATCTTTGCTCTCAACCCCACAAATTCTGTTATCTGTTTACCACTACATTCATCTTTCATCATGCCAATTACCTTTTTTTTGCATCCAGTTTTAATTCCTAATGAATGATTTTTTGCATAGTTGCTTGTATCAAATTTTTCTGTTACATCGTTACTGATGTCTTGATAAAAGTCTTCTGTTTTTATTTCATAAGCCAAAGAGTCAGTATCTGTAAACAGCAACTTTTTTTGTGCCCCATACTTTTTTACAATGTAATTGTAATGAAAATCATACATAAGCGTTTTGCTAAAATCCAAAATACAAAATCCTACATAAATTGGTTTGTCAAGCATTATTTTTGTTCGCTTCATGTGAACTGCTGCTAAATCTTCACAAAATATTTTTCTTCCCTCAAACGTTGGCTTTGATACCAACTTTTTGGCCTGTTTTTCTTCATTAACAAGTCTTATATCAACTCGATTTCTTATGTTTTCCATAGTCTTTCCAAAGACAGAATTATTCATCAGCTTGAAGAAATCTTTTTCAAAATCATTTTTGCTTGCAGTTCTAAGGTCGGTGTTTAATGTAATATAAGGTCTCATCCAATCTTTTTGATCAAATGCAAGTACTTTATGAATTTTGGTAAGTTTTAACCCAAGGTTTAAATAAAGTTGAAGATTTTTCAAATGTAAAATGTACTTTGTTTTATTGTGCAAGTTTGGAGTTAATTTATAAATTTTATTGATAAGCAAAGATTCAGGAGCAAGAGGATAATCGTTATGCATGTCATGCAATTCTTTTGGATATTCCAAATCTACTTGTAAAATATAACCAGTATCGTCTTCTGTGTCAAGCTGTGTGGGTTCTAGATTTTTTATCACCTCTTCATCTAGCCATCGAAAGTTTTTGTATGGTAGCTTTTGACTCATACCCCATCCATACAAGTTGTTTGCAGCCAAATATGTTATAAACTTTGATTCTTCGTTTGGGTTGTAGTTTTCCATATATTTATTGTCAGCTTTTCCATATCTATTTGAAATCATACTAACTCCACCTCTTATTCCAGCTTCAACAAACAAAATCATATTTATATCGCTCAAAAAATTTAACTTTATTCCGGTTATCTTTTGTAACGCATCCCAACTAAGGCCTGGTGATGTATAATACCAAGCTGGATCTAACTTGTAGTTTTTCAAGCAAACATCTCTAAAGTTTTCAAATATATCAGCCAACAAGATTGCATAAGTTTTCAAGTACAAGTCATGGTATTTTCCCATATTTTTTTATGTCAAAGTGAGACCAAACCTTTTGTGCGTGAGCATGATCTTTTTTGTCCACGTTTGAATCATAAAGTCGTGAATAAAACTCAGTTATAGGAGGTAACTCAGTTTCATCAAATTTATCAAAGTTGTCCATATAATCGTATGGGTAAACTCCTTTTCTAACCAATAAATCTGTGTTGCCTTCGAAAACTTTGTTCATTTCCCTAAACTGTTCTCGTAAAAGATTTTTACTAAGAGCATCAAGTGATGAAGCCATAAATTTAAAACTATCAATGAATCTAATCACAAATTTCTTTTCATCAACCGCAAGTGATTTGCTAAAGCTTATATATTTTTCTTCATTGTTTGGTATGCAGTTGATAATTCTATGTGATTTGCCAAGCTGTTTTATAAACAAATGTGAATCGTATCCAGACAAGTTGTGAAATATTACTGGAACAAATTTTGGTAACTGATATTGCAAATTACATTGGTTGTGTGCAGCACCTCTAAACTCTCCTGTTAAATTATCATGGTCTTTAACTGTTTCACCTGTTAAGGGACCAGTGCAAATTGCACAGTTTGATTTTTTAAAGTAGTTCTGCCAATCACCTTTTTCCAAGACACCACTTAAACTAAATTCTGGGGTATCTTTATATTTGGCAGGGAAACAAGATTGATGAATTGGTTCTTTGTTAAACGGAATTGTTTTGTCGTTACACAGCTTTTTATTACAAAAATATGACAATCCAATGCTGACTGAAATTTTTCATTATCTTCTGCAGTCATTTCAAGAGGAATTATATCTTTATAAATAGCACCTATTTCTTTTACTTCTTCTTCAATCATTGTACAAAATTTTTCCACACAATCTTCACCTCTGTAAACAACAGGTTCAGCATAATTTTCAACGCCATCTTTTTTAACATAATAACAAAATCCTGATGGGGTATGTTTTTGATATTTGTCAGTATAAGATTTTTCTGGATTTGGTGTTGCGGAGTCTATTTTTTCTGTTATGGCTTCAAAGTCAGCGTAGATTACAAACGGAACTCTCATTGATTATTTAAAGTTTTTAAACGAAATTGTTTCACCTTGCTTTGGTACTTCAATTTTACAAGCAGAATTTTCTTTACAAACGTCAATATGTTCTTTTAACTTTTCTGGTGTTGAAAAATGATCCAAACATCTTTTGCAGAAATAAGCTTTGTGTTCGTGTTTGGTAACTTGTGATCTAACTAGTTTTGAAAAGTTTTTTATCCAACAATAATGTTGTTTTTCTTCGTTGGTTATAAATAATAGATCAATCGCATTTTGTGGGTCTGCTTTATATATTCTCAATATATGAACACTTTTATCATAACCAAATACGTTGACACCAATTTCAGGATTATTTTTTTCAAACTTATCAATATCTTTCAATGAAACTGGAAAATCAATACCTGTAAAATTAAGTTTGCCTAGGTGTGTTTTATATTTTGATGGTCTTTCATACTTTTCCTTTATTTCATCATGATGTTGTGCTGATAAAATTGCATATTCAAAGCATCTGTCGTCTTTGTTTTGCACGTTTATTACAGCTTTTTTGGTTTTAATTTCTTTTGGTAAATCAATATAGCTGCTACCGTTTAGTGGTATATTTTTATCAATTTTAAGAAGCAAATTTTCAATAATTTGAAATACCCAACCACTACCACCACTTGTGTATGTTGCAAATGATTCAATTATCTTTTGTTTAATAGTTTCAAAGGTTTCAGGTATGTTTGTTGAGCTGTTAAAGTGTTGTATTCCAGAGCGAAAGGATGACCTAAAATAATTTCATCATCAGACCTTCTTGCCATGTTGACTGTTACTGCCATTTCAACTTCTAAAGATTTTTCTTTTTTTAGTTCTTCTTTTAATTGTTTTTCCACAAGTGAAGCAGCCATTTCTAGATAGGTTTTTAGATCAACATTATCTAATCCGTTGGCTTCAAAATTTTTAAATACATTATTCAAAGCAGTTTCTTTTTGTACCAATTTTAGTTGAGACATGTTGTGTTATACTATATGTTTTTACACACCTTATATAATACATTATATTAAAAGTCTAATACAAAAATAAATAATCATTCGTATACAAATATTAGTAAAGAAAAAAATTTAGTTTATTAATTTGATATATTGTTTCTACTTTCTTAAGCAACTCTACGTGTAATTTCTTTTTATAATGCTTGGTTATAATACAATCATCTCTTTCTTTATTTTTCTTTACCATTTTATTTATATGTCTTAGTTTTTCATAAGCACAACCTTTTTTATAGCATGTTCGATATTTTGATCTTGTCCCCTTACCGCAGGTTATGCAAGGAAAGGATTTTAC
This sequence comes from Pseudorhiza aurosa, assembly GCA_964026355.1. Taxonomy (NCBI): domain Eukaryota; kingdom Metazoa; phylum Cnidaria; class Scyphozoa; order Rhizostomeae; family Lychnorhizidae; genus Pseudorhiza; species Pseudorhiza aurosa. Next base: position 516,320 of record OZ032122.1, read on the forward strand.
TTTTTGTTTTGCATGATAATCGCAATATCCTTCGCGCTTTGCCAATCTACAGCAAGTTTCTTCTTGGCCTAACATTAGCCAACTACATCTTGGAATAGCTTCAGTCATCTCCTTGAACCAGGGTTTTTGTAACTCTTATATACAGTAATAAATTTAAAACTCTAAATGAAAAAATAAATAAATTGTGCTGTGGGGAAAAAGGGTTTGGGGTTGCAAGTTTGGAGTTACTGGAAAAAACCGGTTTGAGGAAATGAATTCCTCTAATGCTTCAAAATTGGTGTCCTATGACCGCCTTATTTCAACTACTCATAGCTAAAGCAATGGAAGAATTTTGTCCACCATTGGTCGATACAACGCGTTGGAATGGTCGCAGTTAGACTTGAAAAACAAATACGCTGTCATGGATTAAAACAAGGACCTAGAATTAAACAAGCAACATAAAAAAACGCCCTGATTTCAGAACATCTAGATAAATTTGGGAAAATGTTATCATCTTAAGCGTTAATATTCCCTTTTATAAAGACATTGTTTGACTGAGGATTAGTGAAACTATTTCAATAATACTTACTGCAGGCCACAAAATCGGAAAAATACTGCTTAAGTTGCCAATAGAGATGAAGGTCATCTTTATTGCGTTTCTGGAACGATGAAGAGTGCTGAAAAATTCCCAGAAGTGGTTCATAAATTGTGCAGTCGAAAATTTAACAAGCGATTGTTTAGAAGCATTCCAGAACGTAGACGTTTCAAATTTGGTTTTTTCCATAATCTATAAAATGGCAATCATTTTCTGCTATTGTGACAGAAATGCAATTTCAGTTGCAGTTTAAGCATTCGTCATTTTGCTCCAACTAGCTGCATCATCTGCCATTCTACAATGCAATTTCAAGAAGCTTTAGGTAACTTAAGTCAATCCATATAACCTCCGTGCATGAAATCTTCTGATTCATTTTTCAGAGGGATTACTTGTTCTGAATCAGAGCAATTGATGTATAGTGAAAACAAATGCGTGATTTGTTTGATTGCACATTATTTTTTATTGATGTTTGTTAGATAGCTAGAGGATACCAACTAACTGGTTGATAGAGCAACTATTACAGTAAGACATACCAGTCATTAGATTGTATGAAATGGAATTAAGGGAATAATCTCTTCATCATATGCCGTCCACTTACCTACGATTACAAGAGTCAGAAATAAATGCAATGACTGAAGCATACGGTGTCTCATTTCAGATTGCTTCTTATTTCACTTTCGGCTTCATCCCTGAAGTCGAGGGTCAACACAGCGGATAAATTTCTCCATTTCTGTCTGTTGTGCAGGTCCTCCTCTATCACTCCGACCTCATTCACATCCCCCCTTGCTGCATCCCCAGATCTCCCTTTGGGTCTATATCTCTTCTTCTTTCACGGGAGTTCAATTTTTAGCATTCTCTGTCCCGCATAGGCTTCTTCTCTCCTCCTAACTTGCTCGTACTTCCTGATTCGTCATTCTTTTGCATTCTTTGTAAGCAACGCCCAATGCTTCCCACACCTTTCCACATCTCACCCTGTTCTTACTTGTCATTCCAACTGAGAATCTCAGGATTTTCATCTCCACCACTTCTAGCATATTTACCTGGCTCCTAGTCAGTGTCACAGTTTCCATTTGATATCATTCCATATATCACAGTTGGTCGCACATAAATCTTGTCCATCTTCCCCTTTATCTTTGCTGGCACGTTTCTATCACATACTGCTCCTGTTGCTTTTCTACAGCCATCTTATTATACCTATATCCTCTCCTTCACTTCCATTTGACCCCATCCTTTACTGTCTATACTTGAACCTAGGTACCTAAAGATCTTATCCTTGTCAACGCCTTCCAATGATACGCTTCATTCAGCCTCTTCCTTTTCATTCAAACAGACACTCCATCTTACTCCTGCTCAATCTCATTCCTCCCCTCTCCATTGCGTGTCTCCATCTCTCTAATTCTTCATCTACCTCCCCTTTGCCGTTGCTACACAAAATGCTGTCATCCACAAACATTATGTTCTGTGGGGTACTCTTCCGGACTTCTGTTGTTAGCCGATCCATTGCAATGAAGAAACTAAACAGGCTCAGCGCTGACCTTTGATGTAGTGCTACCTCCACTATTAGCCACCTTCCATCATCCCCACCTCACTTCTCACTGCTGTCATACACCTTACACACAGCTTAAGGAGTTCCGATGCCAAAGCCGTTTCTTCCCATTATGTAATAGCCTCATCTTCTCTGTTACTTTCTCCAGCATGACCATTGCTCGACAATTTGAACCAATTGCCACTCTTTCTTCCCTTGAAAGCCCAATCTAACATGTATTCTAGCATCTCCCGAGCCTCCTATTTTCTTCCATGTCACACCCAACATTTGGTGCCTATGTACTAACCACATTCACCATTGTGCCTTGTACCTCTAGCTTTAAACTCACTATCCTGTCTGTCACCCTTCCACCGTCCAGTGCCCCATCCGTGCATCAGGGTTTGACCACCTCTTCCATTCCTTTTCTCACTTCATCAATGCAATAGCAAAAACTTTAGCTTTTTCAACTACAATAAACGCTTGCCGTACCCCCTTCCATCTCGTTCCCTGCACGCATAGCACATCCAGCCCCATGTCCACACCGCGCCATCGTGTCTAGCAGCTCTCTGCCTTTCTGTCATCGCGCCTTATTCAAGGTACCAATCTTCACCTCTATTCATTCTCTTCTTTTTCACCTTTTCGTCTCTCCTACCCTCCTCCTTGACTGGCCTGCAGATGCATGGCTTCCAACGTCCCCTACAGGTCCATAGCAACAGTTGCGGCTCTTGTTAACCCGGACTTGGACCGATCCGCTATGGTATTTCTTTTTGAGTTCCGCATTGTGATTTGGCAACACGTTTTATAGCGAGATGCTCTTCCTTCAGCCAAACTCTTTTAGAAGCTTCTTGCGAAACGCAGAGAACACGTTGGGATAATCCTAATCGCCCACAGCCCCCAGGGGTATGTTTGATTTTAGACTTAAATTTCTGCATTTGGTCCTAAGTTACGTATTCCTTAAATGTCTCCTGATCATAACTTCTCGTAATATATATTCTGGAAAATTTCATCGAGTCTCTAAATACAGTGCAGAATGATAAGATATTAGATTGGATCAGATGGTGTTTGCCGTGACTGTCTATGAGCGTCAAGAAGAGGGGTACCCTCATGCAGATTAAAGGTGACTGGTAATTTCTGCAGCTGATCAAATGCTGCAGAATGTCAGTCTCAACAGATATCCCTGGCAGATGCCCCTTAATGTGATTTGTACGCTTACAAGTGTTTGGGTGGCAATAGGGTTTTTGGTAGCCACCAAAAATTGAGGGAAATGAATGAATTCAATAAATGACTAAGATAGTACATATTTTCATGACCACAGTAGCGAACAAATATCGGGTAGTCTTTTACGTAAACCAATTATGTCATCGTGGATAATGCCTCCGTGAATGACGTAGAGTCTACGTTCAAAGCAAGCAATGGGCATTGCGCTGAGTGCAATAAATTTTGTCAAATCCCGAGGAAGTTCCTTGACGTAAATGAAATTGGTTTGCGTAATCAAGATTAACTACTCTGATCTTGCTTACGTAATGCGAATAAATACGCATCAAACTACGAAGTCGATTGAGCATACTCTCTTGCATCCTGCGATAGCATATCCCATTCCTATGGCTTCAGAGACCCCTGCATTGGAACTCATAGCTTGCTTTCTTTTATTGCTTCTTAAAGACTTTAATTAAGAGAACTGAATTAACTCCAAGGGTTTATTGCAAAGCATTGAAAACGCATTTGTATATATTGAATTGGTATGAATCCTTAGATTTCTCAACGGCGCTCTCCAATGGATGGATTTCCAGATTTCCCATACCACATACCGATAATAGATTCAAATAGCTGTCAAAGTGAGCTTATCAATAGGGTATACTTTTGTTATAAATCCAATATAGTTTATTGCCGCCACAGTAAGTAATACTATTAACAGAATGAATATTATCTTTCATTGAAAATCAACACCAGACTATGCTGGTAATCTTTAGTCATTAGAACGAATATATTCCAAGGCATTCTTTTCGCCTGATAACTAGCCCTGGTCAGTCTAAAAAGGAATTTCCCTTAATCAAATGCAACACGATTAAAATTCTATCTGAAAAGATTATCTACAAAATCTTGGCAAAATCGCTCTTTCCCATCGTTACTAATAAATTGAAATCATAACTCATTGACATCAAGGACTTTCGAGTTAAACGTCATTTTTAGCAAATAGTCATTTAGTTGACAATATATCTCTAAGGAATCCTTTTGACCATATATTTTACGGTCGCTCGAGCAAGCACCATAGATAAGGTAACTTTCACTAGGGGTTAAAGAAAACACAGTACACCCGTAATCTCTTGCATAAGACCCAGTCTGTTCAACTTATTAACCAACGTATTAATCAAGAAATCCCACATTCAACTCAGACTCTAGGTATCCATCATAAGAAGTATACATTAAGCAGCAGCCTTCTAAGAAAGTGAAAGCATCAGTATGTAGTTCCTTAGTTACGCAATTCAAACTAAGTCCAGCAATTATAGATATGTGTCAAGTGCATTTCTGAAGCTGGTCTCAAGGCCCGAAAAACTCGGCTCCCGGCCTATTGGCATCCGGCTATATAAGTTCACTGTCTTGCCCCATAGCAGACTTTGCTTGATGGAGATGCAGATGGTGATCAAAGCTAGAAGAAGAGAAAAAGAGAAAACAGTCGAACCATAATGATATCGGTTGGTATGGTATCGCATCATATTCCTTGTTATATCTTGCATAGATACGCAGTGTGATCCTGTTGCTATATCTCTAATTATTTTCTTCGTTGTTTCCTCGGACGGCCAGAGCAGCTTAGGATTTTGGGGGCGTTTGAAGCATTGTATTAAGCATTAGGCTAATATAAGCATAATTTTGAGGAAAATGTAATCAATCATTAGCAGAAATATCGTTACAACATTGTGACAAATAAGTAAATAGCCGTGAACATGGCAATCCACAAAGATGGATAAAAAACATGAAATTGTTGCATGCCTTCACCAGTCCTGATCCTGCTTCTTAACTTAAGTCCATTCGTTCACTTTGCCATGCATCTCGCCACCATTCTCCGCATATCAATCGGCGACTGTCCACCTGGTATGTGCAAGGCCCGCAACTCGGCTAAGTATTCATCGTCTATAACAGCTTTAAGTCGTTGAAGTGTTGATTCAGTTCAAATATTCGTATATTAGTATCATTATTGTTATCTGCGTTGTGTCACAGGTCATTTTTTCAACAGTGTTCCTATCAGCATCGTATCGCTTTACTCGACCATTTGTACTCGATGCTTCCGTCACAAACTGCGTCGTCGTGATTTTACAGTTGATTTGCTCATCAAATGTCATCAATGACTTAACATCATCAACAGGAAAAAACTTGAAACAATTGCAAACACGGTTCTAAGCATTGCCACCTGTTGCCACAAAATCATGAGCTACGACCAGTTGAATAAAAAAAACAAAAATAATCCCTATCCGCCATCGTTGCCACTTACTATCAAAACATTGCCTAGTTGGTTGCTTCGGAGACAAGTATCCCAGCAATTATCTAACAAGGGCACCACCTCCTCGCAAATGAGATAATCCATCCACATGCGGGATGGGAACCAGGCATAACGCAACTCAAAGACACCGAACAAGACTTCAAAAGCAGTTTAAAGATGCTCCACACACAACTTCCGGCCCAATAGAGTCTTGCAAGCTCGCCCACCCAACATCAGTGCGAACGATCCCTCACTGTCACGCAAAATGAGGCTAACCCTCGGTCACATCATCTTTCACCAAGTCAACAATGCAGCCCCTGACGCCTCCCCCTTTGCAGCAACTCGCCACATAACGTTCACCACCCATTCCACTGCCCATCTAACTCCAACCGCTCCCTTACCCCAGAGCACTTGTGAACTAGCCCGGTTAGAGTGTGCCAACCTCCTGGAACTGCAGTAAAGCAAATGGAAGGCTACAAAACAACAGCATAATTGACTAAAGCTTTTTTAGGCAGAAGAAGTTAATTGGTTTAATGTCGTCATCAGTTTTCCAACCGCTAAGTGAGATGGGAGACAACGGGTGCTGCAAAGAAACACATCACCATGGTTAATGAACCGCCCTCGTTGAACTCGATGAAACGATAAGACATCATCCCATATGCAGACGAGGCGCTGGCAACTCGGGCATTCACTGAGGCCTTCTTATTTCCCATGATTGTGCCGAGCAATTTTTCCTGTCGCCAGTTTTTGATGCCACGTTGGACATTTTCTCCACATACATCCTTTACTCCCATCTTTACCTCATCAAAGTTACTGCTGTCATCATCTATGACCATCGTCGTGTAATCTGCATGCGCTACAGGATACCAAAGGAACTTTTTTGCTACCTTGCCTAGCGCAATGACAAAAGGCACTGATGATAAAGTTCATCCTCGACGCACTCTTTTTTCAGTTGAACTCGTTGTCCGGTCGGTGTCACCTCGGCGCACTCTTTTTATTGCGGCTCATACATAATTTATCCCTGCTATGATCATAATTAAAACAGCTTTAATGCAGCAAGCAGAGCTCGTGTTGAAGGGCTCGGGTGCAAAGCTATTGACGAACTTGTAACTAAAAACCCTCTGGCATATGCTAAAGGGCAACCCTCCTTTTGCAAGCTACAAGTATCAACATTGCTTTTTGTCAAATTCCATTCAACCATCTTTTAAAGGAGGAGCCGTTGGCGTGCCTTAGATATTCCCATTTGCAAATTTACGAGGTTGGCGGCAATGTAGGAAACACTGGCCAGGCTGTTTTTTGATGTGGTCACCACAATTGTTGTTCAAATAAAGGTTAGGCTATGCTGAAATTTTACTCACTTAAGGGACAATAAACATGAATGATATCAAACAGCAAGTCAATGAAATGCAAACTAACTTGGTAGTCTAACCTCATCGGTGCCTATATCTTGTCAGAGTTGCTAGTGCATTGTAACTGCAGGATGGACCAGCACACACTGTCTGGCAAAATATGACCTCTACGGGGCCTAAAATCTTCTTTTGATGTAGGAATGAAATACATGCAGTCTAAAATAGAATCACTATGGAACCAGGTATAAATTTGCTATAAGTTTGTGTCTTGCAAACTCACTTCTAACGAGCACGAAGATGCAGTCTTTGGTTTTACCACTTACACCTCCGTCTGACATTAGCTTCAGAGAGATTTGAGGAGTTTCCTTGCCTATTTGCAATGCACTTCCCAACATTTTCCGAATATTTTTTTTTTCTGTTCCACTCGCACTGTGCAAACAATGAACTGAAAAAAGTTGCAGATTGGCTCGATCAAAACAACTGGTTCATTAATTTAAAAAAAGGAAAAACTGAACTTTTTTATATGGATTGCATCAAGCTATCCAAACAGCCAAGCGTGGAGATCAAGATCCATAATCAAGCTATCCACGAGACAAGGTCATACAAGTACCTTTGCATAGATCTGGATAACCATCTAAACCTGCATCAACATTTTGACAATGTATACAAAAAAGCGTCAAACAGAGTGAAGCTATTATCTCGTATTCGCGAAAAAGTCGTCCCCTATGTAGCAGAATCGATATATAAATCATTGATACGGCCCCTACTGTTGTACTGATACCCAGTACAGCTTTCCCTACCCCAAGGAACAGTAAACAAGCTGCAGTATATACAAAATGGAGCAGCCAAAATTTTGACCCCCAAAGCTAAGATAGCGTCATGCAATAAATAGTTTTACGTCTGAACAAGTCAACCTGTCAAAATATCCTTTATTATTATTCTTTGCAGACAGGCGAAAGAGATGTTTCATTAGTTTTAGTACTTTGCCAGTTGCCAGGCTCCGATTTTTATTATCCAGAATGGAACAATTTAGCTGTTAGAGAAGCAAATATGAGGGATAATATGAGGGATAATATGAAGGATAATATGAGGGATAAAATGAGGGATAAAATGAGGGATAAAATGAGGGATAAAATGAGGGATAATATGAGGGATAATATGAGGGATAAAATGAGGGATAATATGAGGGATAAAATGAGGGATAATATGAGGGATAATATGAGGGATAATATGAGGGATAATATGAGGGATAAAATGAGGGATAATATGAGGGATAATATGAGGGATAATATGAAGGATAATATGAGGGATAAAATGAGGGATAAAATGAGGGATAATATGAGGGATAAAATGAGGGATGATTTTGACTTCAACTTCTATGTGAAAATGTCTCCTCTCTTCTTCTCAGAAGCTGTTCAAAAGACCTAAAAGAAATCAGATAACACAGCATGCATCTTTCTGTATCCTTCACACTGCTTTTGCTAACGATAAGAGCATGGAGTCTTTCATTGCTACTTTACCAAGCCTTTCATGCTAGACATGTCGTAGGAGGTTTGACTATGATAGATTTGATGGTCAGGGTGAGGCTTCTAGCAAGCAATTACACTGGAAAGCAGTGTAATCTCTAAAGATCATTGTAATCAACAGAAAGACAATGCAGTTATTGGCAATTTAAGCATTTAATTGCGATTTAGTTTTTGAGAATGTACCTTTATGCTTCAAAATTTTTTATGAAGGATTGAAAAGTACTTATTTAATGCTCATATATCACAGTGTCACTAAATCTGTGTAGAAACTAGAAGATGCTGAAACTTTCATGAAATTTGCAACACAAAAGTCGATACAAACAAAACAAAGATTTTGGTCGTGATCTTTTATTAATGATTGTATTTGACAATAAAAATAGAAGAAGTGTCCAAAATGGGTATTAATCTTGTTGGTTTATTCAATGCGAGAAGTAAAGCATTTATTTCTTCCGGGGTATTTGTTAAACTTGCTTTATTTGATTTAATTTGACGAGCTGATGAGAGCCAAGCTAGACTGCAAGAATTTGAAGATAAAAATGCAATCGACAGGGCTTCGACCTTCCTTCAGAGCATTTTGTGAGGTATTTTTCAGATGTGGCTGTCATGTTGGGTATCAGCCACATTACACCATAGAGAGATATGTGTGACATGTGTAAACTATGATAAAGACCAACGACCAGAAACTATGCATACAATTTAGATTAAAGCCCTTGCTCCGATGCAATTTTCAGCAAAGATTTAGGAGCGAAAACGTATTTCACAAACAGCCAAAATGTTGGATCTATATGAAACATGGGTAGGAAGATTTCCCGACTGGACAATTTCAGCAATGTCTTCAGCGTCCGCTAACGTCCCCGTTTTGATAGTGTGGGAATTCTTTGATATTTTGGGAAAACGTTTTGGACTATTTAAGCAATTTTACTACACGTGTTAGACATTTTTCATTGATTAGAAGACTGCATATTATCAAATTCAAGAAAGAAATGCTAATGTGAAAGAGGAAGCATTCCAGTCAACGTTTTGTCCTGTATTGCAGCTGCTGAATCAATGCAAAGTTTCAAACACAAGAGCAATAGCCATACTGACAGGCCTCAAAACTTTGTTAGAATGAGCGCGTAAGTAGTATGCAAGTCGGCCTTGGGAAACATTGCCTTGTTTTAGTTTGGATTTCATACTCACCGTTCGATTTTCTGACTTTAAAAGAAAGGAAAAGTCGATACAAATATACAATCCTTTTACAGAGAATTATATCTTTGAGATGATAAGTAGAAATATCGGCATCTTCAGGCTTAGATTTACATGTTGACAAGCAAATCAAATGATTGTGCTATGTACCAACTGACAAAAAGGCTGAAATTTGTCCTGAAGAACACTTGGTAGATTAGTGACGTGGATTAGATACAACATATTGCAATCAAAGCCCTTTCTATGATGAAGCACAACAAGAAAACTGGTAACAAAGAATACCTCAAAGTATGGCTTGCTACTTACTTCGGCTACGAGACCCCTTCCCCCGGCAAGAGATTCAATCTTCCCTGGCTTATTGAGATAATTCAACGCTTCTGCAAAAAGGACGGGACCAGATTCTTCTCCGAATCCATTTATTCACCCAAGATCCTTCTGCTTGTCTTCAGTTTAGCTTTTTAGCTAGACATCCTAATAGAATTTCATCCGAAAATTCATGAAACGGCTTGCCAGTTGGTAGCTCCATATACTTCAAATTGCATTTGGGACACAAAGACTTTTCAAGAATAAAGAGATTTTGGCCAATCAGACCCATATGGCATGATAAACATCTTTATTACCTCCATGGCACTGTGGAATGGCCATCTGGTATACTGCGTTAAAGGGTTAAATGGTTTTTACAAATTATTAGATCTCTCCCTTCTAAAACAGGAAGTTTCAGTGAAGATAGGACAGGCACTAGGGTTTGCATTCAGTAAAGGTTCACCTTGAGTCTCATGCAATGAAACATTGTGCTTCCATCACTTGCAGCAATACTTAAGTGCCAACATCAACTAGTTAACCCGCACCTGACCTCATCTCCAATGATGCTAAATAGGGAAAAAACAGGGAATCAGTCTAGATTGGATTCAGTGCTTTCCATGTCAAATAGGTGGCTAGGATAAGGAGCAACAACATATTTTTCTCAAAATTAAAGATAATGCATCGTTCCACCCTACTTGATGACTTGCTGCAATAGTTTTTCATTGAAAAAATCAGATAATCAAACGGTTTGCAAGTTCTTTTAGGAGGTATCAATATAAACTGCTCATTTATGATGAGTATTGGAGAGGACGTCGTAAGAGATACAAATTTACAAATAAATCACTTGATTTAGTGCAGTTTTGATATCACATCTTCAAGCGGCTAGATAGGGTAATGGAGCCAGATACAACGGAAAGCATGCAAAGTACACAAGGTATCCTTTCAGAGCATCGTACAATACCAATTGATCAAGCAAAAAATTCACCTAGAATGGCATCCGTCTAGCAAAATGGAAAAACTTAGACGTGACGTAATGAGTAAATCTTAAAGAGGTTCACTCGCATCCATTGATAGAAGTATATGTCACGACGTTGTCGTTAGGGTACATGAGTTGTTTGTTGGACACGTGATTGTGAAGCAAGTAGCGTTGAGAAATTCTTGGCAGCAGTTCATAATTATAGGGATTAGTCCCTACACAATCAGAAATATGCTTTGTACAAATAGTCCAATTTTTTCTTCTTGTAAGAGCAAATGAAGCTTCGAATTGAGAAAAGTTTTTGCCACGATGATTTCACACTATTTCAGGAATCAAAATGATCAAAAGCAATCAAGGAAAAGGAGATGTGTTCTAACAAGATGACGCTTGAATGCTTTCCTCGATTCCTCCTTCTCAGTGCACCTGCAAAGATCCCTTCGTCCTCGATCACTAAAAAATACGTCACGCTGCATAGCAGGCATTCGGCTTACACATGCGTATTTGATTGGACGGTTCATCCAGTCCTGCATTCCTCCACCCTTAAGAGGGAATAATGACGACACAGAGAACAAAAACGATCAACAAAACCTTTCCTTAAATGCTATTGTTCATTATTCCAATATCCACTGACAAAAGAAAGATGCAAGGCACATCGTATTCAGGTGTTCGGTATTTGGCGAGGATCGCAAGAGGCAGAGATCACACCACGTCAAGCTCTTAGCTAAGGTTAGTTCTACGTTTTTCATCATTAAACAGTTCATGTAACTGAAACCAAAGTAATACGGGAATGCTCTTGTCTTCTAACTTGCATGATGCTGCACTGAGCAAGATTTACCGAGTATCTGTACTACCTAGCTTTTAAGCAAATCGTGACTGCTGTTTTTAATGCGTTTGTCATTGTACCAGGTAGACTTTCATATCGTGGTAATGGTACTATGGTATTCCATAGCCCAGCCCTGTCTCAGTTTTTGGCAGCCTTGCCAGGTGTTTGCGGTAATTGGAAGGTATTTGGATTTTTAGAAAACTCTGTTGTGTTCACGTTTCTCTGCATGTACCAATCCGCAACAGTTGTACATGAGACCGACGTAAGTTAGCCTGCAAGACTCAATACAAAATGAACCACAAATCTATTTGTAAGGGTAATCTACAAGTGAATGCATGCAAACCATGGGGAAGGAGAGGATTTTGAATAGCTTTCCAGGTAATTCATTCATCTAATTCTACTGTAAAAGTGGTTCCACCATTATTCCTGTTTCGCGTTAATACGCGGAGTTCAAGTTGACTGCATGGCGGTGTACATTTCCTCTTTCTTATTCTTGTTGATAGAAGTTGTGGGGAAATGGATTGATCTGAAAATGAAATAATCTTTAATCCTTCAACGCAACTATTGCAGTTTAGTCAAGACAGTACTAAGCAGTCAGTATACAACGAATTACTCCACCGAAAAAGATAGCGGGCCTAGAAAAGCATGGTATAGAAGACATAAGAGTTATGACAAAATATCCACTTCTGAGTGAAAATGATGGCCAACTGTCTTTTATCTATAGCAGTTTTAGAAGTTAGAATGAATCTTGAACCAAACCAATTAAAAGATGTAGAAATAACAGTTGTTTGTTTAAACATTTGGTGCAGCTGACTATGTCGATCACCTTAAAAAGCATTACGGATGATTTTAAGTAGAATGGCAATGATTCTAGAATTTTAGTGCTTTCTTTTGAAATGAGAAAGGATAATGGTCGTACGTGTGCAGAGGAGTAAGTTTTAGATTAAGAAGGCCGCACCCTCAGAAGATAAGCTTGTGAAACGTCAGCGTTTTGACACAAAAAAGCAAAAATCATATTCTGCAGCTATTCTAATCACAATGAAAGATAACTGAAATGCAAGTAATATCATTGAGCCTGCTTGGCACAATATTTGGCAAACTTTGACCCAAATAAGATCATAGGATTCTTGACCTTTGATTCAAGTTTTGAAGCTTCACCTTTTGCACTGGAATGATCTCGAACCATAATTTCAACTCGTTGCTAATGTAACAGCTGTGGAAATTTTACAGTAAAATAGCAAAAATTTCAACGCTTTTTCAACAAAATGTTCTTCACAGTCAGTTGAATGAACTATTTGACACATTTTCCAAAGAGATTCATTCTAAATGTGAATAGATGATGAAGCTAGTAATATTTCAAACATGCATCATTCCTTTCTTGATAAGTTAGTATAATATTGAATGAAAAGAGATATTGATTCCTAGGATTGCATCTGTTAAATTTTTTCAAGCTTAACCAACGCTAAGGAAAATCCGTCTCATGATTTTTCACCCAACACATGAGTTTTTATTTATTTGTGCCTAAACTGTGTAACTCTGAGAATCTTTAAGCACTGTTTCGTAAGTTACGCTTGCCATAGCTGTTGTTGCACTGGCTCAGAATTTGATCAACATGAAACTCAACATTTTGAAAATAAATTGTGTGCACTTTAGGTCAGGTCTCCAAAGTTTTGAAGGATTTTGAGTTTTGAATTCAGATAGAAAAACAATATTGTCAAAGTACATGAACAGTATGGCTCTTTCAATGAAATTAGCTCAGTTAAATGATTCAAACTTCGAAATTCTTCATACGCGAGCTGTCTGAATACAAACTAATCGGTCCTGGATATTTTATGTGGCTATGCTAGGTACGATCTTCTCTTACGGAAGTAAAAATCATCAAATAATTCTCACCTTCTTATTTTATATGCTTAATATCTTCTAGAAAAAATACTTGACATATCCCATTAGAGAATGGGGTCGAATTTATTTTTTCATTATGGACGTATAGTGAAATGCCTGCCCTTGGGGTAGAAAAATGAGGTACATATGATCATGACGTTATTCAAATATCTGCTGAATGCTGTTTGAAAACATGAAGCAAGCAGGAGTAATAGCCTTTCTTCATAACATGTCTTTATAGCATTGAAAGCACTTTGACAGGGGGGCATTGCCACCAAATTAAATAAGGTATAACTCAGTCCATTAGTGGACATTCATTTTCTTTTCTAGAATTTGCAGGTATAACTATTCATGAAGTTGATTTCTGATAAAGAAGACACAAACAGTGAAACGAAAACTTTTTAAATTCCTTTGGAATTCATTTATCTTAAAACTTTAAGCGAGATAATGACTGAGAATCGGCAGAAGGTGATATTTCCAGGAATTACGTAAGGATAGAAATGTCTGGACGTCACCAAAGTATGAAGGTGGCGTCCTAAGAAGGAACTCTTCAATTTCAGACATTCTTTTAACGAGAGGACATTTCTCACTCTTGGAAGCACGAGTGGATGCTAAAAATGGTGCACTTTCATTTTAGGTCAAAGCAGTTTATGATTAATGTATTTGGCTAATCCCTTCTCACATCTCGTGTTTTCAATTTTCGTGATCAAGCAGAGTGATAAAAAAGTAAGAATATAATGAAATATTAGTAGCAAGGAAAAATGAAAGCATGAAGTGCTACAAACTAAGACAAAATAAAAATGAGTTCAAACTTCTTTCCATGCCGAAACATTTAAAAAGTCAAGATTATCATATGATATTTGCTAATAAATATTTTTAGTGATGATGCGTGTCCGGTAGCAAACATTCTAATGTGTGCTTTATCCTGTATCTATAATTGAAATATTGAAACCATCATTTGATACAATTGGATTTTGCGACATATAAAGCAGATCTTGGAACCATTTATCCGTAGGGCAGTTTTAACAGCAATATTTTACATTGGCTCAGACCTGGCGTTATTCTTAAATGAAATGCAAAAAGTATCGGGCATGGTAGAACTTTATTATGACTGCCAACTAGGCTAGTAATGGCTAAGAACAAATCAAAGGTGTAACCATCGCAATTTTTCTTAGTCCGAAACAGCAGATAGAGATGCTATAAATAATCCAAATGGTTTTTGGGCAGCGATTAAAGTAGAAGTTTGACTTTTCTCTCATCCTTCCCATTCACGAGTAATTCATCCCATTTGGAATTAAATGCACCACAGATTTACTAAACATTTCTACATCATTCAAGAAGCTCTTTATATTTGCAGAGCTTTCATAGAGCAATAAAATGTTTCCTACCCTTCCCTTTGTGGATTGCATAGCTGTAATAGAAATCTAAGTAGGATGAATTTCATTATTTTTCAATTTGCAATTGAAATGGCAACACTCCCTGCTCCATATAAAAGCTGCTTTAACCTGACACATAAATAATGCAGGTTTAGGCTTGTTAGAAAAGGCGCGGAAAAACAAGAAAGAATGAAACCCCTACTATCAATGCGCATTTATACCCAAATTGTCATTCATATTGATACTTTTGATGCATACTTTATTCGTATAAGAACAAGTCTGTTATAGGAATAAACTGAGACGCAGCCTTCCTTTATTTACTGTTTTTTTCGTCTCGAACTACATCCATAACCAGTTACACTACTGCAACGTAAAAATTTCGAAACCTGAAAGTTGAAGTTGTCTCAGACATGCCATTTTAACTTGAGGTGCAAATTGGTATATTTTTTCTCGCCTCCCAATGTGCTTGCGTGTTGGCTAGGGTCCATGTTAGCTTCATTGTAGAATAAGACCCGGCAGTGATTGAGGAAAAAATCAGTCTTTTTTTGCACCAAAATAGACTTTGGGTTACTATCACGCAATTTTGGCCTCAAAAAGAGAAAATAAGATTTGGTCTTCCAAAATAAAGACGAATTTCTATCAGCGTCTTTTTGTCAGCCATTAGTAGCCTGCTGCTTTCTCTAGAACAAAGCTGTCAATGAAAGAAAAAAGCCCTTGGGATACAATCATTATCTGAATGTCCATGAATGAGAGAGGAAAATTAGATTTCCATTTCTTTTTGCGGACTAAAAATGCTTACAAACTTGACAAAGACATGCTTTTTCGTTGGGAGGATAACAGATCAGCAGCATTTACTTTTTCATCAGACCATATCAGCCATTTATCACTTTCTCTTGATTAAAATTTCAGTAATCAATCAAATGCAAGTGAATCCTGTTTTTCTTTTCATATAATGAGCTGATACATATTGCGTAATAAAATACTGCATGTAAAAGCAGCTAGATTTAAAAGCCTAACAACTGTAAAATCAAGTGGTCGAGAAAAATTTTCATTAGGTTATTAAACTGCAAGAAAGTTTGCACTTTTTTCATAGCACACTTTGGCCATAATAGATGCTCTTTTCGAAAAAAAAACAGAATCCTGTATTCCATTATAATAATTATGAACACTTTTTATTCCGCAAATTGATTGCCATTCGTAAATCATTTCATTTTCATTATTTTACAGAGAGTTGCCCTCCAGCAAAACTGTTTTTCAAGAGGCCCTCAAATTATGGCATTAACTATATATTGAAGAATTATAAATATTAATATATTGATTAAATTAAACGATAGAGTCCTATCTACCTATTTGCAACTAATTTACAATGATTTGGAAAGAAAGCAGGTGAAAATCTAATTCACAGGAAAAGAACCCAGCTGATAATGATGTCTCTTGAAACTATGCAGCGAAGGAGCCTTCCTTTTTACCATCGTAAGGGATTTTCATAACGGGGGCAAAATTGCTAATGGGCACCAATGTCAGAAGAGGTCACACAAAAATTTCTTTCGGGTACCACAAAATAGTTCCTTTGGGAAACAAATATCATGTAAATAATGATTGGAACTGGCTAAACAGTTCATTTTCTTCATCCGCTTCCTCCGATGCTTCGACACTTTGCAGATAAGAGGGGGGCAATTGGCCCTCAACTACGGGTGCATTTTGACCTCACTACGGGGGAAAGCATTGGGCCTGCAAGAGCAAATCCCCCCGTAGTCACTGTGTTAAAAATGCTTTCCTTGACTCGACTGAGATTCTGTTCCATAGTATTGCACTTTTGTACTAGTAACGTCCTTGGTCATTGCTGAGAATTTGACAGGCAACCTCAAGTCAGTCCCTAAATAAGGAAGCTACATAATGATAATTTCAAATTTTGGGTAAAGCAATTACCAAGACATGTTGAGGTTAACTCATTCATGGACTTGAAGACCATTAAAAACGGTATTCCAGCCCAGATTATATTTAAAAAGAGGTCTACTTGGGCGTAGATTGTACCATTTTAAATAATCCAAGCAGCACGGTTGGTTCTTAAGCTTTTGCAGCTGATAGATTTAAATCTCACTGATGCAGCCCCAAACAGAAGAACAGTATTAAAAAAGAGGCTCAAAATTGCCACTTTATGACGTTTGCAAATTTCTTTCGGCAAAAATGACCTGGGATGTTTCAAGAGAACAAGAAAACCATGATATCAAATTGTTTGACTTGTACTTGCCATTCCAAAGAGCAGTCGATTAGTACACTACAGTATCTTGTCCTTTTGGGTACCTATAGCTCATTTTCAGGCATTGCTATTGTCAGTTTATTTGCTATATTCTCGCCTTTGAGAATAGTGCATTTCTGCTTGCTAGAAATAGGCATGGGGTGAGTCCTGGCAACATTCAGAAAAAGTTTGTTTCCTTGTATCCAGGTCTCTTCCTTGGTACATATTCAAACAATTTCTCACGTCCGTTGTTGACTGCGGTGCTAATTACCAAATTTTATTTGGCTTTAATGAGACTTGGATGAAATATTTTTGGTGAGAACCAATTTATCTTTTCACAGTATTCTTTCAGTAATATTTCTGACGTTTTACAAGATGTTATGAAGAAGACACGTCATGCGTTCTTCTGCAAAAAGCAACTTCTCTTTTCGCAACCTTTTTGGTAGCAGATTCTTGACTACCTTTCAACTTTTGAAAACCCATTCAAAACGGAATCTAAAATGTTGCAACAACATTATATGGAAATATTCTGTACTCAACGCCACATGATTGCACAGTATCGTACAATTGTGCACTATGGTGTTGTACAATAGTTGTGAGAAGACAATAATGTTGCCTACACGTGTCTGCTCGATTTTTGATTCATCGTCCAATACATTTCACTAAACGTGAGGTAATGCGATTCATAACTTATTACTCCTTTTTGATTACTTGTGAATTACAGGAATTCATTCATTGCTAATTTCATAAGTGAAAAGTTTTTGAGACATGTTCCTATTAAGATTTGAAGGCAAATTTTAGGACATACTGAGAAGCTGTCTTCATCGAGTAGTATCCTGATCTTCAGATTGGTGTAACCACGCCTTGGGATTCCTTCGTGCCTAACGTAAGGACCTAGCGACTCTATGCACTCTAGGTGAATGTCAAAACGTATGGAAATATGGCATACTGATCGTGGGGTCGTTTTGTAAGCTCCTTGCCACGGGTCTATCCTTTTCTTTGAATGAAGAGAATGTGTGCCATCAACTTGCACAGCCTTTGCTCCAAGAGACTAGAATTCAAAAGCCATTTTAAAATGTGTTTACTATTCAGCCGGTCAATGGACATAAAAGCGATTCGCAAGTCTGTTGTCAGAGAGATTTCTTACAGAGATTTTGCATCATTCAATCATACATCATCAACTACCAATCATAGTGAGTGCATCATTTAAGATTCGTACCTTGAATTCCTTGGAATGATATGTTTGTCTACGCCTGACTTTTTCTATACGCATGAAACTAAGTAGAGAGAGTAGGAAGAAGCAGAGCCTAAAAGATTGATGGTTAAGCCTCAGTCTAGAGAAGATATTTCTTCTATCTGGCATGCGTGTTTTTAATCAAAGATAGCCTGGAAAGTAAGAAATTTAAGCAATGATTAGCCTTGAAATTGGCATTTTTACAGGATATTTAAATCGTAGATTATTAAGCGACGATGACTCAAGCACTGCGATCTCTAAAAGCTTCAGTTGCATTTTGTTCTTCATGTTTTTTCTCAAGCTCCCTTGTGTCGACACGCCCTCCAAAGGTATCTTTTGACCCACGTGTGGCCTACGTGCATTTCAAAGCTCAAGTTTCCTATTCTAGCAAATGCAAGCAAATTGAAAATAAAGTACCTCATTATTCATAACCTATCCGTTTGCTTTTAGAAGATGCAGTCTTCTGCATTGTCTAAGCGCGGCTACCGTCATTCTGTATATTGGTGGTTTTGGAATATTCTTAAAGACTGCTAGAAATAACTGGTGATTTTTACTCGCTTGATTGGTAAGAAAAGGACTGAGACCCTTTCTTCTTTCTGCAGTTGTTGTCTTCATTGGAGCAGAAAAGGGCAAATTGAAATTAATCCCCTGCCCATCCCCTCCCAATTCCTGCCCAATATATATTTATATATATATATATGCATAATTAAGCTTCAATCTGAGACGAAGAAACCAGAAAATTATGAGTTTGACGGCTAGTTTTGACAGATTGTCATCCTTATGGCAATATCTATATATATATATATATATATATATATATATATATATATATATATATATATATATAT